>CABHPQ010161713.1:1772-30066 GCA_902168405.1 Peromyscus aztecus | reverse complement strand
TCGGCCACAGTTTAGAATTTTTAGATCTATAGCACCACCTAGTGGTAAACAGACGCCCTGGTGAGGACAAGGTTCAGACTACATCTATCTCATAATTTTTTTAAATAAAAAATTACAATTTTCAGATGAATTATTCTATAAAATGGCCATATACACGTGCATGATTACATTTAAAGGCACAATATAAGTCAAGATGTTAAAATGATATCTTGCAAGAAAACTCAATGGTTGAGAATGCTTGCAGAGGACCCAAGTTTGGTTTCCAGCACCCACAGGGCAACGCATAACCATCTATAACTCCAGTTCCAGGGGATCTAATGCCCTACTCTGGTCTCCACGTGCACAAGGCACTTAAAAAAACACTAATATTTTGGGCTGGAGAGATGGCTCAGTGGTTAAGAGCACTGGCTGCTCTTCCAGAGGTTCCAAGTTCAATTCTCAGTAACCACATGGTGGCTCAGAACCTTCTATGATGAGATCTGGTGCTCTCTTCATATGTACAGATATATATTCAGGCAGAACACTGTATTTAAAATTAATAAATCTCATAAATAAATAAAAACTGACATTTTGCACAGCATTCCTTATAAACCCAAGACTTTAACCTTAATAGTTATCACTAACAGATACTGGTTTTTTTTTCCTTAAGCTATTAAAAAGGCTAGAGGGAGATGGCCTCATGGCTAAGAGCACTTGCTGCTCTTATAGAAGGCTCAGATTTGTTTCCCTGTACCCACATGATGGCTCATGGTGCCCTTGAATCCAGTTCCAGGAGGTCTGGTGCCTTCTTCAGGATCTGAGAGCATCAGGCATTCACATGGTGCACACACATACATGCACACAAAAATTTGCATGCATAAAACAAACTATTAAACAACTACATAAGATAAAGGTATGTTTTATTTTACTAGCTAGACTGGCTAGCCAGAGAGCCCCCAAGATTCACTCATATCTACCCCCAAATTCCGGGGTATTCAGGATGTTTGTTGGATGGGGGTTGAGTGGGAGCTTTCCACTTCAACTTTTCAGATTGAGTTGTTTCAAATATTTTAGACAAATTGTCATTTTCATCGGGTACTGTGAGTAATCACTAAGTTTTATAGCACTGATTGCGAGAGTTAATAAGTTCAGAAAGCCTGTCTTACAGGTTCCATATTTTTTTTTCAAGTCTCAATTGGAGGCCTGTTTCGGGTGAGAAGGCATGGTGTCAACATCACAGACACCGGGAGTCAGGTGAGAAGCAAGCAGCAGATGCTGCACCTTCTCACCCCCTCCCCCAAGAGGTGTCCAGACAGAGTGACCCGCAGCAGAGACCTGGGGTAGAACATTTACCTAGTAGACAGAAAGCCCAGGGGTTCCTTCCCTAGTAACACACACACACAAACAGGGGGGGGGGGTCTTAATTTGTAATTGTGTTGTTGATTCATTCCAACAGTCTCAACATTCAGTAGAATATTTTTGAATGGAGGGATTTCTGCTATTGGTTCCCTAAAATCACTAAAGATGGAGCTTTGGGAGTTCTGTTTTGTATCCTGTCTTAGTGTGCTAATGCTGTGAAGAGACACCATGACCATGGCAGCTTTTATAAAGGAAAGCATTTAATTGGGGTTCGCTTACAGTTTCAGAGGTTCAGTCCATTGTCATCGTGGCGGCAGCATGCCGGCAGACATCTGTTGGAGAAGTTGCTGAGAGTTCTACATCCGGATCAGCAGGCAGCAGGAAGAGAGAGACTCTGGACTTCTAAAGAGCTTTTTGAAACCTCAGAGCCCACCCTAGGTGACACACTTCCTCCAACAAGGCCACGCCTCCTGATCCCTTCAAATAGCGCCACTCCCTGGTGACCCAGTATTCAAACCTTTGAGCCTGTGGGGGCCATTCAAAACCACCAGGTATTTCTAATTCTTTTACAACAGCATCTCTCTGACAACAGGAGTGGTCAAACCCCCTTCTATGGAAGAGGGAGGACCTGGTGAGGTTTCTTTCAGCCATACCCTTAGTGGGGACACTGTGGCTGAGGTTGGCACGGTGTGGTATGGCGAGGATGGGGTGGGGGCGGGTAGGAAGTTACTGAAATGCACTTAGAATGAAGTGCCTAGCCGAGAAGAGAGGGGCACGGGGGTTGTAGAGATCCTATAGGAGGAGCAAGGTTGGTTGTGATGTCTGAGTTGTGGGCAGGCGTTTAAGAGGCTTCAATTGTGATGCAAAGGAAAAAGAATGTGCGGACAGGCCCGGAGGAGTAATGACAGAATAAAGACCTGGTTGCTAGGGCCGTGGAATAAATACCAGAAGCCTAGCAGAAGGGAGATGGAGCCCCAGCTCCTGTTCCCCCTTCCTAACCCCTCCCCCTAGGCTGTCTGAGATGTCACCTTCTACCTGAACACCATCTCCCTGGTCTCAGTCATTAACTCTGGTCCATAATTCCTGCTTGGTGCCATCTCCTCCACGACTCCACACGAGACTGCCATCTGTCCTTCCTGGAATTTCCAAGGTTCTCTGCTTTCCTCAGCCCTGATGTCCGACTCTGACAGTGCAGCTGAGATGCCTGCCCAGCCTCAGACTCCTAGCCCTACTCCTTGTGTTAATCAAGAACCACCGAACCCTGGGATCACCATTTCCCTCCTTGAAATTGGATCACTCCCCCCTTTCTGCTGGAGTTCCCTCCCATCACCAAAGAATAGTATCCGTCCTCTAACAAGACCAAGGACGGTACAGAAATTTAGCAATCTCTTAAGAGACGTTAGAGATGTTCTTAAAAGTATAGCAGGCTTTGAAGAGCAGACTACAGAAGTCAGGGAGTCTTTTGACGATGCCAGTACTTCCAAGGATATGTCAGAACTTAAAATCAGAGGTGTTGATAAGAGAAATAAAATGCGATTTAAAGATTTGGTCTTTAATTTCGACGCAGAGAAAGAACAGAACACAAAGAAGCAGGAGACGATATGGAATGACCAGAGAGCTAAGAACATGATGCATGGGTATACAAGGGATCTGTGCCATTCAGAAGGAAAGAGAGGCTGTGATGACATGCAGCTGAGCATGGAAAGAGGCCGGTACGAACCCCTTTACCTCTGTGGGAAATACGGAAGAGGCAGAAACAACATGGAGCAGCTATTGCAGGAAGATCACTGGAGTACACAGCGTGACGAGCTCAGCGATGTAATGAAGTCGTACCAGGGATGCCAGAAAGAAAGGAGAGAATCTTTTGAAAACAATCACGTCTCTTTCCAGACCCAGTCCGACGACGAGGAGCCTCCCTCCAAGCAGGAGCTGGAGGCTCAGGTGAAGAAGTTGAGCCACGACACGCACTCGCTGCATTTGATCGCAGCCCTGCTGCAGAATGAATGCCAGATCCTACAACAGAGGGTAGACATTCTCAGAGAGTTCCATCTCCACGAAGCGGGATCCCCGCACGAGAGGCCACTACTGCTGTACCATGTGTACGACAGGAAAAGTCAGAAGTCAGCGGAAGCAGACAGGATGGAAGGGAACAGACAGCCCGCGAGGGTTATAGAGGGCGGGATTCCTAGGAGAGAAAAGATCTTGCGGGGCTGCGATGCTTGTCTGAGTAAGAAGGCTCGGAATAACCGCTTCAACACCCGCGTTGCAAGAAAAACTCTCTCGGTGAAAAGGAGACCCATTAGCAGCAGCCTCCGGTAAGAAGCCATCAGAAGCAGAGCCAACTTCAGTCATAACTGTCATCAACCTAGGGTAGATCTTCTGTTTCAACCAAGGAAGAGGCGTAGAATAAGAGGTGCACATATTACCTCAGCAGTTAGAGAAGTTTGGACCTTAACCATTGTGTGAACGCCAACCAAGGGAAGATTCAAATAAAAACAAGAACAAAAGGAAAGTGTGTTGTTCATTCGATTGTTTTCTTCTTTTTCCCTTTACCCACATCCAGGGAGGAGAGCTTCCAGAGGGAAAGGTAAGTACAATGATCTAATTGTGATTTTTTTTTTTTATTCCTAGACAGGGTTTCTCTGTGTAGCCCTGGCTGTCCTGGAACTCGCTCTGTAGACCAGGTTGGCCTGGAACTCAAGAGATTCCCCTGCCTCTGCCTCCCTTGTGTTGGGGTTAAAGACATGTGCCACCACCACCACCCAGCTTAATTGTGATATTTTATAGCTCATTTTCAAATTAGTGTTTACTTTTCCTATTGTGTTTGTATGGAATATGCTGGAGTTAAGGGAGAAAATAACTATTTTAAGGAAAACAGTAGTGTTAAACCACCCTAGGCAGCTGTCTCTTCATAAATCTAGCTCTGGCTCTACATCCTCTGATGTTCCTCTTCTGCCCCTCAGCCTGTGCATGAGGGTACACAGGACACCAGAAGCCTCTGGGAAGGACACCTCAACTTCTTTAGAAGGATAGAGGTGTTTCCAGATTCTTAATTTTTGGTGCGAATAAAGTTCCCCTCATTCTTCTAAGTGGAGACAGGAGGCTCCCTGTTGGGGGAAACAAGCTCTCTAAGGAAGCAGGACTCCCTGCTGGGGGTAACAAGCCCTCCAAGGAAGCAGGACTCCTGCTGGGGGAACCAGCCCTCCAAGGAAGCAGGACTCCTGCTGGGGGAACCAGCCCTCCAAGGAAGCCGACTCCCTGCTCCAGCACAGACACAACAGGTGCACATTCTCTCCTCTCACTGAGCAAAGCCACCCCGCCTCATGCGCAGAGCAAACAGAAGACTGAGAGTTGAGTGGCCAGCCCCCGACCCCACCCCCAGTTCCCGGGTTCATGTATATTCTAAATTTGTGCAGGAGAAACTATCAACCAGACAAACAAAACAAAAAAAGCCCCTAGAAAGCGTGCTCTTTTGATAAAAAGCAAGAAAAGGGATAGTGTGCCATCGTAGGGATTGCTGACAAAACCTGTTTAGATACAGCCAAATTACATGGGAAATACCATGTCTCTGCTCCCCCATGACATCAGCAGATCAGTACTGAGTGGGAAACCTAGACTGCAGCCTTGTCCCATGACAGTGAGGTGCAAAAGTCTAATAAGACAAAAAATAAAAAAAAAAAGCCCAAACGAAGCCAAAAGGAGACAAGAAGTCTATAAAGATACACATTCGTTTTGTGTTGGCCAAATACTGAGCATGAGATATTCATTAATGGCCTCTTTAAATAAATGTCCGTCTTCCAGGTGCTTTTATATACATACTCCTTGAGTTTGGGGCTTTTACATGTGACTTTTAAAAAATTGATAGCGTATGATTTACTTTCTTTTCTTTAGGTTTTTGGGTTTTTTTTTTCTTGTTTTTAAAGAAGTGGGTGTACGTGCTTGTGTGCATGTGTATGTTTTATGTGTCTGTGTGTCATATGTGTATGGGTGCCCACGGGGGCTAAAAAGAGGGCATTATATCAGTCTTGGAGTTATGGACAGTTGTGAGCTACCCAATCTGGGTGTTGGGACTCACTCAGGACCTCTGAAATGGCAGCAGGCACTCGACCTCTGAGACATTTCTCCACCCTCAATAAATACAGTCTAGCTGCATCCAAATGCTATCTATGATTTGTTTGCTTGTTTTAGACAGGGTCTCACTAAGTAGACCAGGCTGGCCTCAAACTCAAAGAGCTCCGTCTGCCTCTTCCACTCAAGTGCTGGGACTCAAAGTGTGGACCACCATGCCTGGCTTCGTTCTCTCTCTCCTCTCTCTCTTTCTCTCTCTCTCTCTCTCTCTCTCTCTCTCTCTCTCTCTCTCTCTCTCTCTCTCCTTCCTTCCTTCCTTTCTCCTTCCTTCCTTTTTTTTTTTATAACTTTTATTGAGTCTGTGGATTTCACATCATGCATTCCAATCCCACTTGTCTCCCTGTCCCCTTGAATCTGCCCCCCACCCTTGCAACACCCCCCCCCCAAAAAAAAAACAAAACCAAATTTAACAGAAAAACCAAAAACCAAACCAAACAAAAAACAAAATAATATAAAATAAGAGAAGAATCATGTCATGGAAACTGTACTGTGACCTGTTGAGGCACACAGTTTACCCTTTAGTCCATTCATCTTTACTTACAAGTGTTCATTGCCCTGAGTCATTGGTCTGGCTCAAGGCCTCTGGCTTCTGCTACACCACCAAAATGGGCTCTCACTGGGGCTCCTCTTGGATATCCTGTTTGTCCTGTGTCATGGAGATCCTAAAGTTTTGAATCTATAGGTTTGTCCCTTTCACATGCTCCAACAGTTCATAGATGGGGGGATGTTGGGGTAGGCCAACTCACAGCCCTGGCTCTGGGCCTGGGTGTTAGCTAGGTTGTTCAGCCTGCCAGCTTTCCCTCATCACTACCCCGGGCGAGCTCTCCAGCACTGCCTTGGCTAGCTCAACCAAGGCAGCCTGCAGCAAGGAGCAGGGCCAGTTCTCCTGCTCTCAGGCCCTCAGATCTGGCTCACCCACACTCACACCACCAGGGCCAGTTCTACTGTTTTGCCCAGGCAAGGTGCAGGGCCCTCTCTCTCAATTGCTGTGGGGGGCATGTGACAGGGGTCAGCTGTCCTGCTCTCATGCCCCTAGGGCTGGCTCACCTGTGCCCTTCACAACAGGTCAGCTCTAGTGTGCTCTCCAGATGAGGTGCATTCTTGTGGTAAGGGGTGGGGCCATCTTTCCCCAGTGCAGGGGAGGGTGGGGAGATGGGGAGGTGGGGAGATAGAGGGAACGCGTGTTTGTAACTTCAGTTCCAGGGGACTGGCACCCTCACTCAGACATACATGCAGGCAAAACACCCGTGCACATAAAATAGATATAAGTAAATCGTTAAAAAATAAAAAAAGAATAAATCAGAATGTTCCCCATATTCTATAGCATAATAAGTCCAGATGTGAACAACATGCTAAGGCCGTCCAGATGTGAACAACATGCTAAGGCCGTCCATGCCGCTGATTGCACTCTTAGGCTGACAAAAAACAGCTTCCTTACTCCTGCTGATTTGTTTGTTGAAAATACTTATTGACATTATTTAACACTATGAACTAAATTCACACTACAAATTAGCCTACCATAAGGTTCTGTCTCAGAAAGAGCAGTGCTTAAAGGCACTCTGTGGTACTGTACAGCCATTAGGGAGACGGAGGCAGGAGGATTGCAAGTGTGAGCCAGCCTGTGCTACATAGCCAGCTGTAGGCCAGCCTGAACTTCTGGGCTACAGAATGAGACCCCCTGACTCCAAAAATAGATAGGTAGATGATAGGTAGGTAGGTAGATAGATAGATAGATAGATAGACAGACAGACAGACAGATAGATAGATAGGTAGATAGATAGATAGATAGATAGATGATAGATAGATAGATAGAGAGATAGATAGATGATAGATAGATAGATAAGATAGATAGATAGATAAGATAGATAGATAGATAGATAGATAGATAGATAGATAGATAGATAGATAGATAGATAGATAGATAGATAGATAGATAGATGATGGGGAATGTTTCCTTTAGACAAAATGTAGGGATGATTGGGAAAAGAAGTCTGTTGAGTGAAAAAAAAATCATAAAACAAGCACTAATAGGAATATTTGAGTCTGTAAGATGAAAAAAATGTAGGTGTGTGTGTGTGTATGCGTGTATGCATGCACGCTTGTGTGCAATGAGGACTCAACCCAAAATCTTGTACGTACTAGGCAAGCACTCCATCACTGAGCTATACTCCAAGCCTCCAAATTAGAATTTAGTAAAGGTTACAGTGAGATAATACAGGTCCAGCTGAAGTACACACAGACATAGATAGATGTAAAACATGTTAAATGTTAACGTATAAGCCTGTCATGCATGGTACAAGATTCTTCAGTTTTTAAATCGATTTTGTTCAGATTGTATTCTTGTCTTCAGGATGCTATTTACTATGGAGTTAAATTACAATCTCCTGGAAGACAGTCATTAATAAGCTAAACTAAGACTTGTGACTAACTGAAAAAAATTAATTGCTGGAAAAAATCATTTGAAACAAAAACCCAAAGTTATCCTTGCTAATGCATATTATTCTATTACACTTGAGATAAAAGATATGTCTCTTGATGCTCCAATAAAGGTTTTCAGTTTAGTCTGGCATCCCTTGGGAGTCTGGGGCAGGAGGGTTGTAAATGAGTTGGAGGCCAGTCTAGGCTACAGTATGAGTTTTAATCCAGCCTGGTCTACAGAGTAAGACTATCTCAAAAACCAAAACAAAAGGCCCAGGTCAATGTCTTTGATTAAATACTAGACTGAAATTTATATTGTTCAGAAATAAATCTTGGAGATTTGTGTGCATAGGGTGGGTAATTTGGAACTGGAAAGAGAACCATAAGCAGGTGGGGGGATTCTGAAGAGGAAGGAGCGACAGAACACATGTGACATGAGAGCATATAGGACCCTGCTGTAGGTGGAATAACATTGGGCAGGGAGGGGATTATCCACTCTAGTATCAAAACTTCGGATTAAATTCTGGCTATGCTGCTTCCTGGTTTGTGACCTTGAATAAGTTAACTTCTCTGAGCCTCAGTGTTTTTAACCTATTAGATGGAGCTAACAGTAGACCTGGGTAGCACTCAGATGAAGTTCTGATGCAGGTATGACTGGTCATGTGTTTTGGTAAAATGCCAATGCTTTAAATTTACATAGTACATTGCATTGAAAAGCCTTAAGTTAATCAATGATGGCAATAGTCACTGTTTGGGGATGATCCAGGGCCAATCCTGATTGACGACTGTGTTTTATACAAGTATAAAACATGGACATACCTAGACAACCAAACTACTTATTTAAAAATCTTTCTATTAAAGCAGACACTTAAGTGGGGAGCTGTACTTTGTGGCAATGAAATATTACAAAAATGTCTCTTACATTCCAAGGGACTAGCTATTTGTTGCACTAGCTAGCTTGTAGAGAAAATGGATCTGGGTAGCACTCATCCAACTTTTGCTGGACTTCACAGCCAACGTTAATAATAAACCTTGAAATGACTTAAGGCTCACGAATACTACCCTACTGTGTACCCAGGCTGTGTGTTTAACCTACCTTTAAGAGAACAATGTGACAGACAGCCTTACTTGCTTTGGATTTCCTATGTAATCAACCTTTACAGCCTAAGCTAATGCATAGCTGTAATCTTAAATTATGCACTCTCCATGCCCCTGACCCATAAGTAATACATGTGCATCATTTTCTGAAAGCAGCAAATACAGAGGTTAAAAGCAACCTTCTAAAATCTACCAAATGCAATGAATGCAACATTTATGGATATCGGTTGGTAAACAACCATGTTCATAGTACCATTTGTTATCTGGGTCGACTGGGATCAGTGGGTTGTAAAACTCCATTAAAGATTTCTGTAAAGTATTCCATTCCTTCCCCCATGTGATACTTTCTGTGCTGTACAATAAAGACAGAGCAAAGCCCTTGGAGAAGGACAGACACACAGAAGACACAGACATGGACAGATTCACAGGACAGCCTCGCGGGCAGGCACAGATTTGGACTCATGCAAAAAAATACAGAAGATGCAGGGACCATGAAGTAGAGAATTCAAATCTGGACTTGCTCTTGGTTAAATGACAAGGGGGAGTGCTTGTATTCTTCTTCCTTAGGCTGACACTGATGCATTGTTGGTGACTCAGAGTTAATCATCTGTTTGTTTTATCCATATGACAACCCATGTTTTCTCTTTTCGTTTGAACATATTTTTGAGCCATTGATGTAGGCAATTTGAGTTTAGTTATTTGTGTTTTTTTTTCACTCAAAAGATGTTTCTAATCTCATAGATCATTTTAATATGGTTTTGTATAGATTTTTTGAGCCTAAACTCATGAATATCAGTTACTAAACTGATATTCTTAGGAAGAAAATAGATAATACAATATTTAATCATTCTGACGCTCTTTTCTTTTTTGCCAGAGAGAGAGCGAGAGTGAGAACAAGAGAGAGAGAGAGAGAGAGAAAGAGAGAGAGAGAGAGAGAGAGAGAGAGAGAGAGAGAGAGAGAGAAAGAGAATAACTCAGTAAAGTGCTCTGTCATAAGCATGAGGCCCTGGGTTCAATCCCAAGCACCCACATAAAAATCTAGGCCTGATGGCAGAGACATGCGTGTAACCTCAGCGCTGAGGAAGCAGAGGCAGTCAGATTCCTGGAGCTTGCTGGTGAGCCAGCCTAGCCTAACCAGAAAACCCCAGGGCCCAGTGAGAGACTCTGCCTCAAAAATAAGGTGAATGGCTCCTGAAAATGGACAGCCAAGACTGCCCTCTGACCTCCACACACATGCACAACATACACCTGCACACCTGGACACACACATGTGCACATACACAATAAATGTGATTTTTATGGGAGTATAAACAGTCTTTTTGCATTGCATCGTGGGTGTAGGGATATGTTCACCTGTGTGTGCTTGTGTAGAGGTCAGGGGTTGACTTTAGCTATCTTTATACAGTCTACCTCTGTTTTTGAGACAATGTCTTGTCACTGAACTAGAAATTCACCATTTTTGCTTAGACTGGTTGCCAGAAAGCCCTCAGGATATGCCTGTCTCTACTCCCTCGGCAGCGGGATGACAGATGCGCACTGTCAGGCCCAGCCTAAGTGATGTTAGAAATTCGAACTCAGAGCCTCATCTTTTGAAGCAAGCACTTCCCACCGGGCCATCTCTCCAGCCATGGGAGTATAAACAATCCAGTTTTAAAACTTATCATCCTGGGGGCTGGAGAGATGGCTCAGTGGTTAAGGGCACTGACTGCTCTTCCAGAGGACCCGGGTTCAATTTCCAGCACTCACATGGCGGCTAACAACTATAGCTCAGAGGATTTGACACCCTCACTCAGGTATACATGCAGGCAAAACACCAATGCACGCAAAATAAAAGTTTTAAAAATTTATTTGAAAAAAAAAACTTACCATCCTGTTCTTCCCAAGAATTCTTTGAAGTTTACACAATTATATTTTGTGCTATAGTGGTATAATTAAAATATTTTATTTGATTATTGTTTTGTTTTTTTTTAAAGATTTATTTATTTAGTATACAGTGTTCTGCCTGCAGGCCAGAAGAGGGCACCAGATCTCATTACAGATGGTTGTGAGCCACCATGTGGTTGCTGGGAATTGAACTCGGGACCTCTGGAAGAACAGCCAGTGCTCTTAACCGCTGAGCCATCTCTCCAGCCCTGATTATTGTTTTTTAATCTGCCATGTACAGTGGATATACTCCATTGGTAATTCTGTGCGGAAGCAGGCTGTCTCTATATTATTGGAAGGCATACAAATCAATGTAAACTTACAGAAGGGAAAATTATCAATTTGTTTTATTTTGTAACCCAGTTTTTCTCCTTCTGAGAATTTATACTACATATAGCAAAGATGAAATTTGCAGACTTGTGCGCATGTGTGAGGACAAGTGTCAGGGCTGAGCCTGCAAGTATGTGGCAGCTACAGGTCTCTTATCAGTTTCCACCTTGGCTTTGGAGACAGGGTCTCTTGCTGAACCTGCAGCTTGCCAGTTTGGCTAGAGTGGTGGCCCAGCAAGCGCCAGTGATCTTTGTGTCTCTGCCTCCCCAGTGCTGAGACTACAAGGGCACACATTGTACCTGGTTTTTAATGTGGGTGCTGGGGATCCGAACTCAGGTCCTCATGCGTATGTGGCAAACACTTTACCAACAGAGCCATCTCCTCAACACCCATTGCATAGTTCTTTTCCCCCCTTTTGTTGAAAATAGATTCATTTCTCACATGATGCATCCTGATGACAGTTTTCTCCCTCTGCTCCTCCCAGTTCCTTCCCTCCTTCCCACCCATCTGGATCCACTCTCTTTCTGTCTCTCATTAGAAAAGAACGGGCTTCTAAGAGACAATAATAACACAAGAAAACATAATAAGATAAAGCAAACACTGTCACATAGGAGTTGAATGAGACAATCCAACAGAAGAAAAAGAGCCCAAGAGAAGGCATAAGAATCAGAGACCACCTCGTTCCCACACTCAGGAATCCCATAAAACCCTAAACTGGAAGCCAGGGAAGCTGTAATGTATGCACAGGGGACTGGTGCAGACCCATGCAGGCCCTGTGCATGCAGCTTCGGTCTGGAGCTCATACGATCTTTGCTCACGTTGATCTAGAGGGCCTTGTTCTCCTGGTGTCCCCCATCCTCTCTGGCTCTTACTTTCTTTCTGCCTCCTCTTCCATGGGGTTCCCTGAGATCTGAGGGGAGGGATTTGGTGGAAACATACCATCTAGGGCTGAGTGCTCCAAGATCTCTCACTCACTGCATTAATGTCTGCCTGTGGGTCTCTGTATTTGTTCCTAGGAGGAAGCTTCTCTGACGATGGCTGAGCAAGGCACTGATTATAACAGAATATCATTAGGAGTCATTTAATCGCTATGGTTTGTTGTTGTTGTTGTTGTTTGCTTGTTTTTTAGACTAGTAGTATTATTTGGTTTTACCCTAGGTCCCTGTACTATCTAGTCTCTGGTTCTTGGTCACCCAAGTAGTGCCAGGTATGGGTTCCATCTCGTGGAGTGTGCCTTAAGTCAAATCAGATATTGGTTGGCTACTCCCTGAAGTTTTGTGCCACCACAAAGTACATCTTTCAGGCAGGACACCATTATAGATCAAAAGGTTTGTGGCTAGCTTGGTTTATGTTTCTCTTTTGATGGCATGAAATATTTCTCAAAGGAAGAAAGCACTGGAGCCAATCCAGATATTGACTAGCACATGACTGGTTAAATAAATCAGATTATAAATCTAGCTACTGAATAGTGCATGATTGGTTAAATAAATCAGATTATAAATCCAGCTATTGACTATCACATGACTGGTTAAATAAATCATGGATTTTAAGTCCAGAGTGGAATACTATACTATGCAACTATAAAAAAGAATGAAGAAAAACAATATGGAGATTTCTAAAAAAAAAAAAAAAAAAAAAAAAAAAGGAAAGAAAGAAAGAGAAAAAAAAACGAACAACTAAAAATAAACCCAATAAATTAAAAACATAACTGTCGTGTGCTATATGGCAGTTTCCAAACTGAAGCATTCCCTGCAGGGGAGTAGAGGCCCAGGAGTCTCAGAAGTAAACCAGAGGCGGTCACGTATCTGGGGGAGTCTCACAGCCCCTCCTCAGCATTAGGAAGAGGAATAAACACCTGCCAAAGGAGACCCTGAGCAGCAGAATTGCAGAGGGAGTAGCCAACTGTCAACAGCTTTAGTGAATCGTCACTGTGAGGGATGGGGGCTTTTCCACGATACAGCTGCTTTTAGTTATCCATGCTCCTTGGAAATAACTCTTCACCCATTCTCTTCACCCATATAGCCATAGTGACCCCAATAAAAACCCACTGACCCCCCCCCCCCAGTTGATTTTGGTGTATTGTTAGTTTGTTCCATCATGGGCTTCCTTTCTGGGGTGAAGAGATGTGTGTGTCATATTACCTCAGGAAAAATAAACCTCAAAACACTATCTAATCCAGCAATTCCACAACTGGGTACAGACCCAGAAGAATGAGAATTGGGGCCTGGCAGAAACATCTGCACTCCCAAGTATTTGCAGTGTTATTTGCTGTGGATGATTGATTGGTAAATAAAACACTGATTGGCCAGTAGCCAGGCAGGAAGTATAGGCGGGACTAGCAGAGAAGAGAAAGGAAAGGACAGGAAGGCAGAGAGGAGGAGACACCAGCTGCCGTCCAGAAAGCATCATGTAGAGGCAACAGGTAAAGCCACGGAACACGTGGCGACATATAGATTAACAGAAATGGGCTGAGTATAAGAGTAAGAGCTAGACAATGGTAGGCCTGAGCTAATGACCGAGCAGTTTAAATAATATAAGCGTCTGTATGTTTATTTTATAAGTGGGCTAAGGGACCACTGGGGCTTGTCGGGACCCAGAGAGAAAAACTCTAGCTACAGTTATTCACAATAGCCAGCACAAAAGGATCCTTGGAAACGTCTGCCGATTGCCTAGTGTTGCTGCAAAGCCAATGTGGCCACAGCAGGATTGTAGATGACTTTGAGAAGAAATGTAATGCCTACAGATTCCTGCGCTAGAGGATAAATACACTGTCTAGGTAGGATAAGCAAGCACAGTGAAACCACCAGACTAGACCACTCCAAGGGCAGAAAAATAGTGTATTGGGAGACAAACTGCCAGACCATCTCACAAGAGTAGGGACAGAAGCTTCCTGGGAAAGCAAGTGTTGTATGATAGTCAGAAGCTGGGAGCATTTGAACGGGCTGTTCTGGTTAATCAGGAACTAGACTTTGCCCAAAGCAGTTGAACACTGGGGTCAGAGAAGGAAATAGTGGTTTTCCCCACAAACAGAAACCCGTAGTATGAGGTTTCCAAGGAATGCTGAGTTTAGGTTTCTGTTTATCTCATAAGAATCTTTCTATTTGTCCAGTAAGCTTCCAGCTTGGGTTGGTCTCTAGTCATCATCTTAGGACATTGCCAGCAGCCCTGCACTTTCTGGTGCGAACAGGTAGATGCTGAGGAAAAGGGAGGTGTGAAGAATTGTGCTGAGTTTATGTTTCTCTCGAAGATCTGGAGCAAGGATATGAAAACAGCTCCAGAAAATGAAAAGCATGGTTTCCTTTGATCAGATGACCATTGAGGATTTGAAAGAAATCTTCCCAGGAACCAAATTAGACAAGAAATATTGAGAGCCCTGGAGAAAGCTGTGGCCCTTGCATTACAAACTCTAGGCATTAAAAATAAAACTAATTATATAGTTATATTAAAGAATCCTCAGGTAAATAAGTGAGGATTTGCTGTTTTCTTAGAGGCTGCACTCAATTATAGGAAGTTACAGGAAAGTTTTTTTCTAGCAATATTTAAAAATAGAATGATATGAAACAAACCCATTTGTTTTTATAATGGATACATATTAGGGCCAATAGCAATCTAGTAAATAATTGTATAATAAGTTTCACATGAAAACATGCAAAACCTCAAAAGACATAGTCTACTGTGACAAACAGAATGTTATTATTAAATGACAGTAATCAGAATTTGTTTGAAAAGTAGAAATTTATTATTACTTATTCATAATTATTGCATGAAGGAATCTTTACTTTTAATCACAAGTCAGAACTTGTTTCCATGTAATTTTGCTCTGTATTGGGATAAACAGCGGTATACAAGTAACTTCGCACCAGCTTGGTTAAAATGAGAATCAGCAGCAAGGTGGCTTTAAACTATGGCTCGCCCAAGAAATCTTTCCTCTTTGTCATAACAAAGAAGGACAGGATTATGGAGTATGTGCATGGAGTGATGTGTTTCGGGGGTAGGGGTTACACAGTGTTTGCATTTAAACTCAACAATATAGCTTGTTATTTCTTAAAACACATTTTGAAAAATGTTTAGCTGTCTGGCCCATTCGTAGGAGGCAGAGATTGGTTTTAGCTCCCCAGGGTAGCTATGTAAGGAAGCAAACGCCAGTCACGTGCTGGAGGAACGTCAGTGCAGCAGGAAGCCCCAGCAGTCATTGGCAGTATATGGCAGGAATGTGAAGGACAGCCATATCCATCAGCGTCTAGCCAAGGAAACGGAACTGAGGTTTTCGATAGAAGAAATTCAGTGTGGGGAACCTGTCCAAAGGTGCTGAGTGAGGCAGCAGAGGACTAAAAAAAGGCAGGAATCTGCTACTGCTCCCTCAACCAGAGGGCAAAGTAGGGAGGGGGTAGAACCAGAGCAAAGGGAACTGAAAGGCAGTGGGATTAAATAAAAAAATATTTAAATATTTTTGTTCTTAAAGTACTTTTCAACGCCACCATGTTCGTTTATTTGTTACATCATACAGGAGTCACAGAACTGAGACTAAGGGAATGAGTGAGGAAAGCTGACATAAGCTAACTGAAATCCCATCTTTCCTTTGTCCTCCAACTCTGAGAAAGGCATAAGGCTCAAGTTTTGCCCACACAACAGAGACAGAAAGGAGAAGAAATCCTGCGGGCCTCTCTGGTGGTTTGAAATACGTTTGAGACTGTTCAAGAAAATGACCCCCAAAGGGAGTGGCACTATTAGCAGGTGTGGCCTTGTTGGAGTAGGTGTGGTCTTTCTGGGGGAAGTGTGTCATTGTGGAGGCAGGCTTTGAGGTCTCATATATATATATATATATATATATATATATATATATATATATATATACTCAAACCACACCCAGTGAGAGAGACCACTTCCTGTTGCCTTTGCATCCGGATGTAAGAACTCTCAGCTCCTTCTCTAGCACCATGTCTGCCTGCAGGCTGCCTTGTTTCCCGCCATGACAATAATGGACTAAGCTTCTGAACTATAAACAAGCCACCACAGTTGAATGTTTTCCTTTATAAGAGTTGTCATAGTCATGGTCTCTTCACAGCAACAGAAACCTTAACTAAGACAACCTCCAAATATCGTTCCTCCAGGGGTTGACATCTTAATTAGAAACTAGTTGTCAAAACTCCAGTGGAATGCAGTTTGCTAAGTATGAGTCAGTTCCTATTACTTTAACAAAATATCCAAGACGATCAGGTTATGGGGAGAAAAAAGTTGTTTGGCTCAAAGTTTTGGATGATTGATTGGTTGGCTCCGTTGTTTTGGGGCCAATGACATATCTGTCTACTTTATGGCCAGGATGTAGAAAGAGAAAGAGGAGGGATTGGGTCCTAATACCCTTTCAAGGGCATGCCCCAACAGCAGGAAGGCAGCCTGTTAGACTTTGTTACTATTTTAGCATCCTCAGCTGGGGACCAAGCCTTCAACACACAGAAGACACTTAACCAATGACGGAAGAGGTCGGTGTTCTACAGTTCAGAGCAGCACAAAGAAGAGCAGAGAAGGGGTCTGAGAGTAAGTCAGCAAGTGGCCAGCATCACCACAGTCGTGGTTATTCCCCATAGGTCCATTTACGTGCTGTAGGACAAAGTCGCAGAGTAGGTGATTCATAGCTTTTGCTTTTTTCTTTAGCATCAATGCTCCGACTCCTAGGGCTTAGAGGGTGCACAACAAAACACGGGGATCCCAAGCTTTAATAAAACAGGAAGAAAGCTCATGGGTAGTCCATCTCAGAAGAGCACTGATCAGTCAAGACAAAGCTGTGAGAGTAACATGGAACAAACACAAGTAACGGTTTGCTGCTGTAAGCAGATACACTACATTCCTCATGGGCAGCAGAGCAAAAGGCAACTCTAGTGGAACTGTCTGCAATAAACCAAAGTGACAGTGGTTTCCATCAGACAGTAAGAAGAGGCAGTGTTGGTAGTCAGAGCCAGGATTCGCTGATGGCTCTGAGAAAATATGAGGGGAAGGAGAGGAAATAAGGGTTGTGTCCAAGTTTATTCTGAGCAACTGAAAGGACTGAGCCACTATGGTGATATTTTATTTGTGCTGAAATGTGATTTTATTTGTATGTTAATAAATAAAGTTGACAAGGGGTCACAGCTAATAGCAAGCCGTTTAGCAAAAGTCTGGCAGTGGTAGCCCACGCCCTAAATCCCCGATCACATGACAGGCAGAATCTCTGTGTGTTCAAAGACACAGCCAGCATGGAGACACACGCCTTTAATCTCAATATCAACCATAGATACCTAGAGGTCTGTATAGACAGGCAGTGGCAAGGAAGTCATGTGGTTGGGTTTACAACCAATGAGAAGGCAGAACAGAAAGTCAATAAAAAATACAGACACACAGGAAGTAGGTCTCTTTCTCAAGGGAAGGACGGCAGTGGCTAGTAAGCTAAGTACTCTGACCTCTGGGCTTTTAACTCTGCATTTAGCTCTGTGCTTCTTATTTAATAAGACTGTTCAGAATTACAATTACAAGCCACTCACTGGAATGTGCAGGAAACTGAGAAGAAAAAGGCTTCAGGACCAAGGCCTTGGTTTTTTGATATGCCTAATTTAAATATTTTTGTTCTTAAAGTACTTTTCAATGCCACCATGTTTGTTTATTTGTTACATCATACAGGAGTCACGGAACTGAGACTAAGGGAATGAGTGAGGAAAGCTGACATAAGCTAACTGAAATCCCATCTTTCCTTTGTCCTCCAACTCTGAGAAAGGCAACAGCCAGAATTTGCCCACAATCTTTGCCCCAAACACAAAACACTGATTTGGTACCTTTTGGAGACACTAAATAACTCAAGAGGTAATTCCTGCAGATAACCAGCAGTTAAGAATTTGCCATAGGAATGTGAGTCCACAGCCTTCCAAAGCAATTCCTCACAAATCCACAAGCTCTGTCCATGTACACTCCCAATTCCACCCACAATGTATGAATGGACAGTTAGAAATTACCAGATTTTGCTAAGTGACACAATGCTTTGCCCCAGAAAGACAACAAACAAAGAGATCATACCCACTTGCCACCCTGAGAATTCAGTCAAGAATTGTTGGGGGGGGGGGTTGCTGGTGACTCAGCAGATACTGGCAATTGCTGTCAAGCCTGAAAATCTGAGTTCGGCCCTACACAGTGGAGAAAACCAACTCCCGCAAATTGCCCTCTGACTTCCATACATTGCCATGGCTCACATATGCCCATACACATACACACACATACACAAAATAAATGAAAATGTAATTTAAAAATTAAGAATTGTTTTGGATTTGTCCCTGACACGGAGCATAGAGTCTTTCGGAAACAACTGGGCCATCTAAAGAAGAGTAAAGAGTTTCTTTACATAACTGAAAACTGGCCCCATTGGCCTTTAACAACCGATGAAGGAGAAGAATTGGTACCAAAATTGGCTCAAATAGGTGAAATACAGGAAAAGGAAACCAGAACAAACCGGAGGGAGCTGAAAGGGGGATGCAGAAGTCCTCTTCTACTGATGAGTAAACCCAATTTTTAGAGCTTTTGTCACTGAATGGAAGTACACTTAGGCCTGGTCACACTCAGTTCAAGCACTGTAGTCTACAACACTTCACGCTCAACCGAGACCTGACTTAATCACTGGGCCTATGAGAATTACAAAGGAGGTCGCTGGAGGTCACAGCTGCAGATGGCCTGCTGTAATAATGAGATAATTTTTTCTACTTAAGAGCAGATTCGATTCTTTCTGCCCCAGGGTCCTACATAAACAGTACCAGGCTTCCTGGATGGGAAAAGAAATGACGAACGTTGTGGATTATTAAAGGAAATTTCAGAGAGAAGCGGTGTCAATAGTGTTGATGAGTTCCGAGTTGAATTTTTCTATTTAATTTTCTTAGTCAACACTGGGAGAGAGGAGAGAGAGAGAGAGAGAGAGAGAGAGAGAGAGAGAGAGAGAAGAGAGAGAGAGAGGACTCTTGCAATCTTTCTGCCTCCTTCCACAGGGTTCCCAGAGCCTTTGAGGGGTTTGATAAAAATCTCATTTAGGTCTGAGTGAGCCCAAGTCTCTCACTCTCTCCACTTTGTTCATTTGTGGGTCTCTGTGTTAATTCTCATCTACTGTAAGAAGAAGCTTCTCTGATGAGGGTTAAATAATGCACCGATCTATAGGTATAGCAGTATTGTCATTAGGAGCCATTTTATTGCAATGTTCCTTTAGCAGAATAACAGAAGTAGATTTTCCTGTAGGCCTAGGACATATCTAGTTTCAGATCTTGGCCATTTTAGCAGTCTCTGGTCTAGATTCTGTGTCATGGAGTAGGCTTTACATACAACCAGAAAGTGGTTGGTTACTCCCATAACATTTGTACCACTAATGCACCAGTATATTTTGCAGGCAGGTCACTATTAGAGGTTGCGAGGTTTGTAGCTGATGATATTGATGGCTGTCTTTCTCCTCCAGTTATGTGCAGAGTACTTTCTAGTACCATGCCAGCTGCCGTGCTTCCCCCACCATGACGGACTGCATATCCTAGAACTGTAAGTCAAACCAGCCTTTTCTTCCCTAAGTGGCTTTACGTCACGGCAATGAGAAGGTAACTATCACACTTCCCTGCTCTTGTATCTACACAGTTACATGGTCCTGGGTTGGAAATGTACATTTGGTTTTTTTTTAACCTCTTAACTTGCACTTTCTCATATGACTTCCTTTGGCTGATGAATGTAAGGGGGCTTGTAAGTAAAGGCTTGAAATGAGTAATCAGGCTTGTTGGCCTCTGATCTTCAGACTTTTTGCCAAGAGGACAGCATGGAGGTCAAAGGCAGATAAGAAAGCCAAGGCACGTACCTGAAGCCTACCTACCTACAGCTTGGAGCCGAGCCCAAGTGGGTCCAGCCTAGAGTGACATGAACCACAACAGACCCAAGGATGTGTGAGCAAGAAAACAAACGCTTTGTATTACAAGCTTACTGAGCCTTCAGTGGCTCCTTACGGAACATGACAGCGGCAACAGTGGGCTAATACCATATCTGTGGATGCAAAAGCTTTCCCCAATTCAGATAGTTTTTACCCTCTCAGCACATTCCTTAGGGATGAGATTTTGTTTATGAAGTTCAGCTAAATGCTACAAGGTATGTTATTAAAAATGACTCCCGGGCTGGAGAGATGGCGCAGCAGTTAAGAGCATTCACTGCTGTTGCAGGGAGCCTGAGCCCAAATCTTAGTTACTTTTTTTTTTTTTTTTAAGATTTATTTATTTATTATGTATGCAGCATGTATGACTGCAGGCCAGAAGAGGGCACCAGATCTCATTACAGATGGTTGTGAGCCACCGTGTGGTTGCTGGGAATTGAACTCAGGAACTCTGGAAGAGCAGTCAGTGCTCTTAACCTCTGAGCCATCTCTCCAGCCCCTTAGTTACTTTTTTACTGCTGTGATAACACACCATGACCAAAAGAGCTTGAGGAGGAAAAGGATTTATTTGGCTTATATAATCCCAAATCACAGTCCCTTGAAGGAAGCCAAAGCAAGAATTCAAACTGGGTAGGAACCTGCAGGCAGGAGCTGATGCAAAGGCCATGGAGGAGTGCTGCTTACTGGCTTGCTCAGCCTGATTTTTTATAGAACCTAGGACCACCAGCCCTGGACCCCCATTGATCACTAATTAAGAAAATGTATCCGGGCGGTGGTGGTGCACGCCTTTAATCCCAGCACTCTGGAGGCAGAGCCAGGAGGATCTCTGTGAGTTTGAGACCAGCCTGGTCTACAGAGCGAGATCCAGGACAGGCACCAAAACTACACAGAGAAACCCTGTCTCGAAAAAACAGCAACAACAACAACAAAAAAAATAAAAGAAAGAAAGAAAGAAACTGTTCTACAGGTTTGCCTGCCTACAGCCCAATCTTATGGAAGCATTTTTTTCAACTGAGGTGTTCACAGCTCAGATGACTCTAGTTTGCATCAGGTTGACATAAATTAGCCAGGTCAGAGTCCCAGTGTTCATATCAGGTGGGTCACAACCATCTGCAACTCCAGCTCCAGGGAAAACGGACACCTTTGGCCTCTGCAGGGAACCCCCTGCCCCCGCCCCCAACACACACTTGAAAATAAAAGGATAAATAATTCTTTCTTAGATGGCAGAAATAGGTACAAATATTTCATTTGTTTTGACAGGAAATTGATATATAAATGACCATTGACTATTGATTTGAACATCAGGCTGTCTAATTTTTTAAAATCATGTAGAAATGAAATAAGTATATAGTTAGTCTTTCCTTCCTTCCTTTCCTTTCTTTTCTTTTCTTTTTTTTTTTTTTGAGATAGGGTCTCACTATGTAATCCTGGCTGACCTGGAACTCACTGTGTAGACTAGGCTGGCTTCAAACTCACAGAGATCTGTCTGCCTCTGCCTCTGCCTCTGCCTCCTGAGTTCTGGGTTTAAAGGTGTGAGCCACCACACTTGGCTAAGCAGATAGTTTTAAGCACTGTATTATTTCTGGATTAAGCTAACTGAAGGGAGAGTGTTTATACAGCTAGTTCAAAGAAAAAAACACTTTTGAAATTTCTTTAGTGGTAGTTGATGATGATGATGATGATGATGATGATGATGATGATTTTAAAGTTGGGATCTCACATCATAGCCCAGGGTGAGCTGAAAATCGTTACATGGGCCAGACTGTTCCTGAACTCACAGCAATCCTTCTGCCTTAGTCTCCTGAGTACTGAAATTACAGGAGTGAACCACAATACTCTGCTGTTAGGTTTTTTTATTATATTTAATTTTTATTATATATTATTTTATTATATATTATTTTATTATATATTTTTATTATATATATATATATGTGCCATGGCGCATGTGTGGAGGTCAGTGGACAGCATCCAGGAGTTGGTTTTCCCCTTCTATAATCTTCTATAATATGGGAACTATAGATTTAATTCAGGTTATTAGGCTTGGTGTCAAAGAACATTTGGTCTCTAAGCCGTCTTGACAGCCTTCTTCTTAGTTTTAAATTAGCACATCTAGGTACTGGAGCAATGCCTCGGTGATTAAGAGCACTTGCTGCTCTTCCAATGAACTAGAGCTTGGTCCTCAGCATCTCATCAGGTGGCTCATAACTGCCTATAACTCCAACTCCAGTGACTCCTACTCCCTTTCCTGGTCACCTGAACACATTTGGCACATACTCACACAAACATGCACATAAATAAAGACAAAATAAAACCTTTAAAAAGTAATTAAGGTATTCACTACTATAATAAGATGTGCTTCAATTATAATTAAATAACTTGATGAACTTATATAGTTAGGATTGGCATCAGAAATGGAAGCGGTGAAGCTTCACATTAAATATTACACTTTCAATATCAAGTATATTTTGTGTACTTATCCACCACCAGCCCAGGAAAAAAAGTGTCAAGTAGAATTAGAAAAAACAATTAGCTTTATATCCTCATCCATAGTTCATAAGATGCTTATATTTATTTGCAAGTTTATTATTATAAAGTTTATTTTAAAAAAACCCTCAAAGACCAACCAGTTTTGAATCAACATTTTTGGAGCACTTTCTATATTACAGACCCTGAGCTAACTGAAGGAGAGGAATGGCAAAAAAAAAATCATACAGTAACAATGTATCAGGACTCAAATCCGGAGCCCCCTGGTTTTGAAGCAGAGATTCCTGATGAAGGTGCATAGGCTGACGCCAGCATTAAACCACTTACACACAGAAGTGTGGTTTGTACAGTGGCTTTCAAATGATTTGAACTGTCATTAAAAACCAGAATGAACATAGATATCCGGGTTTCTGCTTCCTCTTTTACAATTTCTTTAGGGAGCTGGGGGTGTAGCTCAGTCGGTGGAGCACTTTCCCAGCAGGCATGAAGTCCTTGATCCACAGCGCGGCACACGTGCTTGTAATCCTAGTACATTAGGAGGCAGCAGGATCAGAAGTTCAAGGTCCGCTGGGTGACGGTGATGCACGCCTTTACATCCCAGCACTCGGAAGCAGAGGCAGGCAGATCTCTGTGAGTTCGAGGCCAGCCTGGTCTACAGATCGAGTTCCAGGACAGCCAGGGATGCACAGAGAAACCCTGTCTTGAAAAGGAAAAATTCAAGGTCATCCTCAGCTATTTTGTGAGTTTGAGGCCACCCTGGCCTAAATGAGACCCAGTCTCAAAGGAAACAAAATAAAACAACAATAGTAGCAGCTTTGGCTACAGTCTGGCAACTGCCACTCCAAGTTACCTCACGGAGGGCCCCTTAAGCAGCTGAACTTTGTTGTTTTTTTGTTTCTATGTTTACTTTCCACTGTCAGCAGTTTTCATTCCAGTTTCCCTTGTGCTGGGCCGGTCTAATCTGATGGTGTTTGTTAACGTGGTATGGGGCGGGGGGTGAGGCCTGTGCAAACTATGGATCTGCGCTTAGGAGACACCCCGTGCTGGATTCTGTGCGCCGCTGTCGCCATCTTGAATTTGCCACATCAGTTTGTAATTCACTTTTAGTTTTAGTTTTTGTTTTTTGCTTTTTGTTTTTGTTTTTTCAAGACAGGGTTTCTCTGTGTAGTTTTGGTGTCTGTCCTGGAGCTTGCTCTGTATACCAGACTGGCCTCGAACTCTCAGAGATCCGCCTGCCTCTGCCTCCCGAGTGCTGGGATTAAAGGCGTGCGCCACCACCGCCCGGCTCACTTTTAGTTTGTATCAGGCCTGGTGCACGTGTAATAACTTGTCCTGCCAACAGGCATTAACATTTGCAAGCTTTGCCCTAAAATCCCTGCGATTACTCTCCTACTTTCCCGCTCCCCTCCTATGTATCTTTACAACACAGGGGTAGAGTCCCTGGAGGCCAGAAGTGGGTGCCAGATCCTCAGGGACCGGAGTTACGGAGGCTTGTGAGAGCTACCCAAGTGGGTTCTGGGAATCGAACCTGGGTCCTCTAGAAGAGCAGCTTTTAACCGCCGCGCTTTTTGCTTTACCTTGAGCTGCTTGTCTTACCTTAGCCCCAGTTACCTCACCGATTTAGTGATGGTTCAAAGGCAGTTCATTCCTCTCCATTTTGGAGAGGTGAGCAGATTTTATGTTATCTGAAGCCTATGTAACATAAAATGCCTTACAAAAGAGAATTTTGATGTAAGAGTGAATATTTACTTAAAATGAAAAAAAAGTGTAAACTCAGTGCTAGGATTGTGAATCTTCAGCTTCATTAGCTTTGTGAGAAAGGTGTGTGTGTGTAGGGCACATGGCACTTGTATTCCTGCGGGTACACCTATGTGTGCCCACATGTGAAGGTCAGAGGACAAGCTCTGGAGTCATTCCTTAGAAGCCATTCACCTTGTCTTTTGGGACAGGATCTCTCATTGGTCTAGAGCTCACCCGAGAAAGCTAGGTGCTGACCTGTGAGCCCCAATGATTTTCCACATTTCTGCCGACCCACCACAGCCTCCCAAGGCTGGGATTCCAGGAGTTTGCCACCACATCCTTCTGTTCTGCATCAGTACTGGGAATCAAACTTAGGTGTCCATGTGTGCACAGCACCTGAGGGACTGTCTCCTCAGACACATGAAGATTAGGTACTTACCTTCCCATTTCACTCAGATGACAGCATTAGTTATTCACTAATTAGGAATTTTGTCACAAAGAAAGAGAGGTGGCCTGAAGAGAGATACTCTTGAGTACGTTTGATTCTGAAAATTTGTCTAAGGAAACCACAAACCAGGACGCCTCTCAGATGCTCGTGGAGTCCAGTCCCACCCTTCCTCCCTTTAGAGCACGTGGCCAAGCATATCCCAGTGTGAGAACATCTGCGCCAGCTGTGCCTGCTGCCCCAGCTCCATTTAGGCATGCTTAGTGATTTGACACTGTTCTCTGTGGAGACACTTCCTTCCAAATTCATCCCCTCAAATACTCCAGGGTGCTCTCTGACTCTCCAGAGTTCTGCAAGACACACTTCAATAGCTTCTCATAGAGTCAGAGATTCTCCTTAATGCATGCCCGCTGTATGTTTATTCTGTTTACCTCTGTGTGTGCATGTGTGGGATATGCATACACGAGGTCATTAGTGAACGGGAATGTGCACGTGTTCATGTGCCAGACTGGCCAGAGGTTGACACTGACTGTCTTCCTTGATAACTCTTGACCTTACTGAAACAGGGTCTCTCACTTTGACCCAGAGCTCACAGATTTGACCAGTCTAGCTAGCCAGCTTGCTTCAGGATCCAGTCTCTGCCTCCTGAGTGCTGGGATTACAGGCGACTGCCCCACCTGTCCTGCATTTTACGTGGGTGCTGGGGATCCAAACTCAGGACCTCAGACTTCCGCAGCAAGGACTCTGCCAGCTGAACCATCTCTTCAGCCCCCTGCATGTTTATCCTTTGATTGTCTACAAATCCCTTTTGAAAATGTTTGACTTGCAATTGCAGCACCTTGCTCTGCCTCTGGAAGCTTTGGAGAGTCTTGGATTCACACCACTTAGATAGTTTGGAAGAAAATGGCCTCCAAAGGGAATGGCACTATTGGGAGGTGTGGCTTTGTTGGAGTGGGTGTGGCCTTGTTGAAGGAAGTGTGTCACTGTGGAGGCGGGCTTTGAGGTCTTTTGCTTAAGCTTCGTTGAGTGTCACAGTCTCTTTGCTGTTGCCTGCAAAATGTAGGACTCTCAGCTACAACTCCAGCACCACATCTGCCTGCATGTCGCCATGCTCTCTGTCATGAAGATAATGGACTGAACCTCTGAAACTGTAAGCGAGCCAGCCCAATTAAACGTTTCCTTTATAAGAGTCCTGTGGTCACGGTGTCTCTTCACAGCAATAGAAACCTTAACTAAGACACCTCTCATTTCATCTTTACTATGGTCCTGTGAGGCAGGTATCCCTACCCTTACTTGGTAAATAACTAATCTAGGCACAGAACGATTCGTGACATCAATTTATATTTTTACCTAGCAGAGGTTAAAGCTGTTTGTGCAATACAATTATGTATGCTATGAATACAGGTATTTGCACAATGCATATATTTGTTCTTCTCAACTTCATGTTTAAATTATCTAAGTGTCTTCTCTTAAGACCTCAATGATGTGCAGAGAATTTGTCTAACAGTAAACCCCTAATTGTTTATTTTGGTTGACAATTTAAAGGCTGAAAATTATAACCATAGCTATAATGTTATGTTTATCTCTTTTGTTTTGGTTTGAGACAGGGTTTCTCTGTGTAGACCTGGCTGCCCTAAAACTCACTCTGTGGACCAGGCTGGCTTTGAACTCAGATTCCCCCTTGCTTCTGCCTCCCGAATGCTGGGATTTAAGGTGTGTGCCAGCATCACCGGCCTATATTATTTTTGATCTTAATGTGGTTATATAGTCTGTAGCTTACTGAGATACTTATACATTTTATAATTTTCCAGGGCTGGAGAGATGGCTCAGCAGTTGAGAATACTGGCTAATCTTTCAGGGGACCCAGGTTCAATTCCCAGCACCCACATGGCAGCTCACAAATGCATGCAGGCCAGACACAAGTGCACATAAAATAAAAAAAAAATCTTAAAAATGTTTTTCCCACGCATTTTGATACATAGAAAAGAAACATTTTTGGCTAATGAAAGACAAATTAGCCACTTTGCTTAGACATTGAAAGTCAAAGAGGCTGCAACACATCAAAGAGCTAACAGCAGGAAGAAAAATTTCCATTCCCACTGTTAGAACATCTCAAAGCTCTGTGTTTTATACATGGCCCTGCTTATGCAACCCACATCCCTTCTGTAGCATTCAAACCCTTGCTATATCAGACAAGCACTCCACCACTGAACCGTCCCACAGCCACACATGGCCACATTTTCAACTCCACCACTGAACTGTCCCACAGCCACACATGGCCACATTCTTAACTCCAGAGGTTGCATTGGTTCAATCCAGGTCACTGTTTATGTTACATACACAGGGATATTTATTAATAACAACATATTTTGAGCCAAGCATGGTGATTTACACCTGTAATCCTAACACTTGGGAGACAGAGTCTGGAGGATAATCATACATCCCAGCCAGTCAGAACTCCACACTGAGACCCCAACTTGACAAACAAAACCCCATACAAAACAACAACATTAGAAACAATAGCAACCACAACAACAACAACAACAAAAACAAGATATACCACATTGTCATCAGGAGTTAATGGTTTTTGAAAAAAAGTTAGTTCACTTTGGAATATAAAGATATCTATATTAAGAGCCCCTTAAAGAAGCTTAGTTGTATGAGAACATGAGAAGTTGCCTGATTTGGGATATTTCTAAGTTTCAGGAATATTCTAATAATCAGATCTTATAGGAACACATTATATAAAACATATTGATGTGGGTAACAAAATCTTTAATGATACTTAAAGGTTACATAAAGTATTTATTGGCCAACATTGTAAAGCCCTATACATTATATGACTTAGAAAAAGAGCAAGAAATATTTTCTGGGGCATGGGGGACGGCACGCAGTTAGAAGAGCTTGCTGTGCTTCAGAAGACTCGAGTTCGAGTCTCAGCACCCATATCGGTCAGTTTACAACTGTCTGTAACTTCAGCTCTAGGGCATCTGATATCCTATTCTGGACTTCTTAAGCACTTGAACACACACACACACACACACACACACACACACATGAGTCAGTTAAAAATAAGTCTTATAAAAATACTCCTGAAAGCTTATCAAATGAAAATTCTAAAATTTTCTATTGAGTTATGAAAATAAGCTCAAATAGATCTTAAAAATATAAAAATCACAAGCTACATAAAGTTCCTATAGCATGGTAAATTAAGACTAAAATAGATATCCTATAAGCATATACTAACATACAAAATAAATGCATGTGCATCATCACCATTCAAGGCAAGGGGAAGGACTTTTTAATAATAGACAGTAGGACAAGTGATGAGTTCTCTGGGAAATCCAAGAGTGGTTGGGATGTTTGTGCCCTGCCCTCGTCAGGTTTCAGACAGGAGTCAGATGACCCTATTTGTATTTATAGACAATGACTCTGTATGAGAGAGAGAGAGAGAGAGAGAGAGAGAGAGAGAGAGAGAGAGAGAG
>CABHPQ010161712.1:0-56224 GCA_902168405.1 Peromyscus aztecus | reverse complement strand
CACCTGTAGACCCAATATGTACTGTCCTCAGGGAAGCTATCTCAGACCAGTCATAGCAGAGATAAAGTCAAGAGCTCAATACTTTTCTTTCATTTCACTCCTTTATAATATTTTTTACATTTTTTGTCATAAATATAGAATTTATTTCCATGTCTGTGGGGAGTGGAGGAAACCCTAAGAAAGTACAGTCCTGAGTGAATGTGGGCTGTTGACATGGATGTGACAATGTCAAGGACCTTAACCTCAGACCCACAGGAAAGTGACAAAGCCTTCACCCGGGATGAGGCTCGGAGGGATGGCATAGCCTTGCTATGGTCTGTGTGCAGATGTTGATAGTGTGTGCAGAGAATGTCCACCACAGCTTTCTCCCGTGGATATCTATGTCCTGAAGACTGCTCTGCTATAGAGACTGCTCCTACCACGGTCAGCTAAACCTGCCTCCTTGTTCATTGGTATACAATAGTTTCCTTGTTTGTTCGTATGCAATAGGCCACCTTCTTGTTCAGCTGTGTGCAATAGCCCTGCCTTTCTGCCCAACTGTACATAATTAGTAAGCTAAGCTTCTGGGATGCTCCATTTTCTCCATCAGAGAGCACAGCACACCTGATCCCAGCTCTTCTGCAGGTTTGTATGTTTGCTTTCTTCCATTCTCTCTCCACCCCAGTCAGATCTGGCCCCTGAGGCTGTGCAAGGATGCAGCACACTCCTAAGAAGGAAGATCTTCCCCAGAAACCCTTCTGTTTCTCTAGAAGGCAGGTCCACCCACTCCATCGGCCTCTCCTGTAATGATCCTTTTCCAGTTTCCCTGAGTGGAGTGTGGGGTATATGGTTTGGCATATAAGTGGGGTGTAAAGTTCCATTCATTTCCCTCCACAGCCTACTTCAAGCCTCAGCCTTAATGTCATATACTTTCGACATTCTTACTCAATCTACAACTGGAATTTTCTGGAATAAAAACATAAACTTTCATTGCTACCTCCCGTGTCTTTCATTTAGAGTAATCCTGATGGCTTAAGCCACACATGAAATTAATAAGAGGCACTGCTTTGTCTTCTGGAAAGATCTATCGTACTGTTCTACACGGAAAGCTCTCGTAGACAAGAACAAATGAACTAAAAGTTACTCTCTTTGAATTCACCCTTTGTAGCCATGTCACCCTGACCATGGACAAATGTGTTTTTAGAAGTAGTAACTTTAGTTGAGATGTGTGTGTCTGTGTGTGCATGCATGTGTGTGTACATGTATGCATATCTGTGTGTGTGCATGCATATGTGTGTGTGCATGCACAGGTATGTGTACAAATGTGTGGTTTTTGTTTAAGATACCAATGATCTTTTATAATTTCCATCAAAACCTTATGGGTTGTGCACGCATCAGAATGTAAATAGTCATGTGGTTGGCTATAAGAGTCTTATTGGCTGATTCTGTGCTGATAAGCTCTTCAAGGCAAGAGCGAAAATTTAGTCTAGGAGATCTTACATTCTTATAATGTTTTGTAATAACCTTTAAAGCTTTCTTTCTCATTCCTTTCCTTGATTTTATTCTCCCAGAGGTTAAATAAAGAGATAAGGCATTTTACTGAGGTAGAAACTGAAGTACTCAAAGAATTGCCCAAAGTTACACTGACATCTAACAACAGAACTGAAGTCATAACTTAGATCATTTAACCCAGTCCCATTCTAACTACAAAATACTCAGCCACTCTGCTTTACAAATTAAGTTGCTGGGTGTCAGTCAGTTTTGTGATTTTTCCCCCACAACAATTTAAAGGAGTTAACTAGATGGGTAGAAATTCATGGAGAGTGTTCATCGAAGACACAGAGGGTCTGTCATTCCAGATGCACTGACAGGTCCTATAGTTAGTAGAACCTTCGTCAGGAATACACAGAACCTCTGCAGAGTCCCTCCATATCACAGTGATGTTTTTGCTCATCTTCGACAACTATCATGCCTGACTTCACAGTCTCCTGTGACTTGAGAACAAGGTGTGGAATTCACAGAGCCATACTCTCTAGGGAAGACTAAGCTTCTCTTGTGGTTAAAGGAACACTATTACAAGTCTGTTCTTGCAAGAGACCAGTGCGACTCCTAAATTCAAACCACTACTTACTAAACACCAATTGTGGGAAGGAAGTTAACTTCTCTGAGCCTGGGATTCCAGAGATTAAAATGGGAGAATGTGAGGATTTAGTGAGTCAGTAAAACTGTGTCAAGACTGGCTGGGCAATATGAGCAAATATCTGATTTTCTCTATGTTATGATGCCTGACAGATAAAATTGCTCCAGAAATTCTAATCCTATCAATAAATCTAGTTACATTTGCTCATGGGCATGTGCCTTGGTGGTTAGAGCTCCATTGAACAGCTCATAATTGAACACTATTATGAGTTTCTAGTTTCACCTCTTCTTTTTCGTGCTTCCCTGGCTCCCTTAGCAAGTTCTTGTTATTCACCTTCCTTAGGTCTGTGGTAGACGGATCCTTTTAGATCCCTTGAGCACTTGTTCTTGAACTCTCCCTTCACCTGGCAGCTTCCCAGTCCCCACGCTACTGGTTCAGAGGAGAGGTATGAAGTGCCATTTCTGACAAGCTCTCCGGAGATCTAGATGCACCTGGCTTGAGAGCCATTTGAAGACCACCACTCTACAGAATATGAAGATTGTAATGAGTGTCCCCCAGGATCACTGAGTAGAAAGGTTACCTCGATGTAAGTGTGAGTACAGCCCATCTGGCTCTCCAGCTCCACGTGGGTAAAGTTGATATCTATTTTCTCTCCTTTGGGCTGTGTGATGAGATAGACACACTGTCTGTTGCGACTGAAAGGTCCAGACAAGGGAGGAAAGAGGAGCTCACCCTCGGTGTCCCTGTAGTTCCCACCACAGGGCAGATCCGCTGCGGAGAACAAAGGAGGAGGGAATGGTCACGGGGATGGCAATCCTCTGGCTTGATACACTAGATTCAACTGTCAAAACTTTAGCTCGCTCCTGCTCCACTCTGCTCTGTCCACTGTGTGTAAGTCCATGCCACTCATTATATGATTTTCAATTTCACATAGATATGTATATGTGATATAGATATACAGATAGATATAGATATATAGATAGATGATGGATGGATGGATAGATAGGTAGGTTGATAGGTAGGTAGGTAGATAGATAGATAGATAGATAGATAGATAGATAGATAGATAGATAGATAGATAGATATGACAGCTCTAGGAACTACTGAGACCGACTGCATTCAGCCTGAAGCCAAAGCAAAGGGAGAAGGGGACCAATGAGAATGTTGTTATTTTTCCTGATACAGGGATTTACAAGGTGTTTCCCCCATGAACTCTCACTGAGAACACAATAATAGGTGTCAAAAAGCGAAATCCTCTAACTCATTCAAATGAAAACCACAGAGTATTTCATTTTTGTTCTGTGTTTCCAGGTCTGAATGTAGCTGAAGGTACCATAGCTAAGTGGTGAATGTGAACTGTAGGAGTTGGAACAATACCTTCCTGGAAGTTGGTTTCTGTGCACTGGATGTGATCCAAGAATAAAGCTAGATATTTCTCAAACAGACTGCACTGTGCTCATGAACCATCTTGTGTGCAACAAAACAGAAAAATACCACTAGGGAACTGAGGTTCTGAATTAGTTCGTTTTAGGTGCCTGTGGTCTCCATCATAATATGGATCCCATAATTGAAGGGTTAAGAGGTATTATAGTATTGAACACTGTGGAGATAAAGAATGAATCCGAAGTGGTATGAGAAATATCCATGAAGGCATGTCACTGATCTAAGAAAGCCTTCATTTTAGGCATCCCCATAACAAGCAGCTGTGAACACAGCACCACACTCCCAATATACAGTCAGTCCTCAGTGGGTCGGTCACTTACAGGGTGTGGTTAGATAGGTGATGTGGAAACCCTTGTCAGTGATGTCACCATCAGAATGGAAATGAATCCTGGCAGCAGGGCCCGTAGTCTGGAGCGGTGGGGTAGACAGAGAAGTGCAGAATTTCCCAAGAACAGGATCTTGTTGGAAAGGACCATCTCGAATCTAAAACAAAAGAACAAGTCATTAAGTTGAAAGAAGTCATATTCTCACTAACCAAGTCACTTGGGACACAAGCTTCAGAAAAATCTGTCATTTAAGTATGGCAGCAAGGCAGAGCAATTTGAAGCACTGGATTAATACAATCTATCATTTAGGACGTTTCCATGTCATATACATAACTAACACACAGTCAGTGTTGGGTAAAGAATGTGTGCTCACAGTCTTGTCAAATGCCTCATCTACTGCTGGAATTTCAACTCTGGGGCAGAATACATACTTTGGATTTTTCTTATGCTGACGTAAAGTTTAGTGTTTTCTCTCATGGTTCCCCTTCCCTAAAGTGAAGAAATCCTAGGTATTTAGAAGGAAATTAGTATTTCAAAGGAAATAGGAGAATGGATGGTAGTAATGAGAACTGATTGGGGTGAGTACGGGGTGTGCAGGGAGATGCAAATGGGAGAGCATAAGCATGAAGATGCCTTTAAAAGCACAGCTGTGATGGTCATTCAGCACTGAATACAGTAGCACCCTGTATGCTGACAGTGTAAACAACTGTTTCTTCTTCTATGTTCTCATGTGTGTGAATTCTGTGTGCATGTGCCTGTGAGTGTGTGTGTGTGTGTGTGTGTGTGTGTGTGTCTATAACCATGCATATGTATTTGTGGCCAGGTCATTCTTACAGAGGTCAAAAGACAACATTCATGAATCAGTTTTCCCCTTCCATTGTCAGATCTGGTAATCAAGTGCTTTTACCAGCTGACCCATTTCACCTACCAAAACTATAATGAGGTTACATGCATAATGTAACTTCCGCTCAATGGTTTCATCCTCCAACTCCTCTTCCTCCTCCTCCACCTCCCCTTCCTCCTCCTTCTTTCTTCTCTTCTCCCCCATCTTAACCCCCCCCACTCTCTTCTTTTTAACAGGACTGAGAATTGAATATAGGGTCTTGTGTAATCTCTAGGGTTAAAAACCCTTGTTGGCTTTTTATGCATTGAATAAATCACATTGACCACTCAATAATTCTGACATAATTGCAAAAATCTATACTATATAGAACACCAAAGAGTGAATGAACTGAAGAATATTCTCATATGGTCGATTTCATTTACTCAAATTAATTTTTCCATTGGCAGCAAATTTATAGGGCAATGTTACTTTATTTTTCACTTGTAACTAGTTCCTTGAAACACTGATGAGAAATGAGAGGGAGTTCAATATTGTCCAGATGATTGATACTTTCTATAATGTGGTGTTCAGGAATTAATATGTAAGAATAAAAAGGCTTTAATCTTAATTTGATGGGATTTATTGAATATTAATTTCACAATAACTCACTTTTTACTGTCAACTTTTTAAAGGATATTTTGCTAAGACTTTCCAAGGAGAAGCTGATCTTTGAGTCATTCCCAAAGGTTTCAAATCCATTATTACTACTGCTAATGACTAATGACTTCAACTTTGGAGACCTGCTTGGCAGCTGCATCCTTCATCCTTTATGAATAATTCCACAGCACTCCATCCTTCTCTAATGGACTGAGAAAGACTCATTGTCTCTTTAGCAGTGCTGGGGGGTACTGAGATTTACGGTAACAAAGGGACAGGAAGCGCCCATGAACTCAATCTCCTTAGTGACCTTTCCAGTCTACAAGTGGAGAGCAACGTTTTTGATGTATCTAATTGTGTATGGAATTTGAATGTAACAGTCCCTTTCCTCCTCTATATTGTAATTTTTTGCTAATGGGATAGAGCAGACTGACTCGTCTCCTCTCAAGGGTGATTTTCAACATTTTCCAGTGAGATTTAACACTGACAACCCTTTCCACAGAATCGTTATGGCTCACTAAAATCAAGTGGTGGGACACCCTAAGGGCTTGCCTTGGACAACTAAAAATTAGAATCTATATTGGAGGAGACAGTCATTGCTTAGGATTTACTCTCATTCCAGAAGCCTGAATCTCCAGTAAGGGATGGAGGAAGGCAAGGCAAGTTCTTCCACACTCAAGACAAACCTAAAAATGGAGTAACAAACTAGAGTGATGGAAATTAAAGATTTAGCATTGGTTACCTAAGTATTCATAACAAACCTGGGCCATCCATAGGCATCATTAACCTGTGTCCTGAGTGCTAGTCATACCGTACCAAGGCCTATCTAAATGTAGTTTTGGTTTGGTTTGTTTTACCTCCAAATAATCTTTACTGCAGTCACTGTGGCTCTCCAGGCTCAAGGTCCCAAAGGTAAATGTTATCAAGTAGCCAGGACTAGCTAGAATGTGCCAGACACAATCTCTTCCTGGAGGATAGTTTCCAGGGTACCCCGGAGATGTAATAGAACCATAATCACTGGTCAGTATGCCACCACACTCTGAAATCAGAAGGAAAATGATATAAGTTCATATGTGGGCTTCATTCACATAGACTCTGCTGTCAGAAGGCAAGATCTTTTCCATAACTATGAAGAGTTTAGGTTAGGAGGCCCTCATAAATTACACAGTCCTTGGAGCTGCCCAGCTTCACGGCTATAAATCTACTACAAACTGATAAGTAAACAAGTCACCCATGCAGGAACTCTGTACCTACAGAACATACAGTTATATGATTTAAGACACAGAGATGACCCTTCTGAGACATAAATAATGAGAATATAGATTCAGTTCTTTAGCCCTGAAGATTAGTTTCTATATATTAACTCTAAAAATGCTGGAACTTCTGGCAGCCCTTACATCTTTCCATGAACCAGAACACTTTATATTTCAAAACAGTTAAAGAATACATAATTTTCTTTTGGAAGGGTTTTCATATACTACAATAAATTATTATATTTATATATTATATAATTACAAAATAAATTGTCTTATATATAAATCATATATACATTTTATAATATATAAGTTATAAAATAAATACATTGTTCACTTTATAAATGAGGACATTCAAATGTACATGGTGATTAAGCCACTGCCCAGAAATGAAGCAGGTAGGGCACTGAACGGGGCTTCCTGGTGCCATCTCCAGCACAGCACACGAGCTCCTTACATGGTACTCAGTGACTGGAAATGTGAAGGAGAATTCTTTCTCTTTGATGTTCACATTTATTTAATGAAGAATCTGTGGTGGCTAGTAAAGAATGTTACTATAGAATCGAAAAGTAGAAATACCAACTAATCTAGACTTCGGTAAATATACCCTGAGAAAGAAATTAACTAAGGTGACATTTTAAGTATATAAAATATGATATTCACATAACTATACACTCACTCAGGAAAAGCAAAACCTGAAACAATTATTTACATAGTTTTCATTGCTCCTAACAGGGACCATCCAAGTTCAGAGAAAGGTACACTTATAAAATTTATCTTAAACATTATTATGAGCATAAAGCTTTTTAATTCATAAAATAACATAATCAATGTAAAATCTTAAAGGTCAAATGTAAATGTAATATATAAAAGTTATAATCCATAATGTAGAAAATTTCAAAAAAGAGTAGTACTATGAAGAGAGTACACTGAAAAGATTCCAGTGTCCTTTGTACACACAGGAAAATGTCCAGCACCTCTGCTATCACTGAGATAAGGTTTCTTGACCCTCAATGTGATATATGTCCAGAATTTCTAAAACAAGTTACTAGACTGGCTGTGAAGAAATAGTCACTGTCACACATTATTGTAAGAATATAGGATGGTCTATCAACTGCAGAAGAAATATGTCTCATAAAGTAGCAAAACCTTTTGCATGCTTGTTGACCAAACAATCCCAAAGGCACAGTGGCGAGGTTGGAATAAGGCCAATAGACAAGGTTTTTGTTGCCATAAAATCTAGAATTTCAAAAGACTAGAGGAAACAGACAAAATGGATATCGATACACGTTAGATTGAATAGGCCACTATGTATCTAGTCTCCAAGGTCCAGGAAGGACAAGGAAACTCTCTGAATATGGAGTGCTTCCTTTTATCTGAGAAGGGAAAGTATTAGTCTGTATGACCATTGGAGGGATAAATGTAAAGCTAATTTTAAAAGCTTATAGCAGACAGCAGGGCAGGAGTCAGGAATGGAAGCTAAACATTTGAAATTGCACAATGTTTATTGAGATGGCTTTAGCACTGTGCATACATTTTATACAATTATAAAGTGACATTTAAAAAAACTTAAAAATCACAAACAAAAAGAAATAAGGTGGTGGTGCACGCCTTTAATCCCAGCACTTGGGAGGCAGAGCCAGGCTGATCTCTGTGAGTTCGAGGTCAGCCTGGTCAACAGAGCAAGATCCAGGACAGGCACCAAAACAACACAGAGAAACCCTGTCTTGAAAAAAAACAAAAGAAAACAACATCAACAACAAAAAAGAAAGAATTTCACCACACTGAAAAGCTAAACATGAATACTAAAAATATATGTCCTTAAAACCCTGTAATACTGCCAAGAAAAATGTACCTTTAGCTTTATTTATTTGCTTACTTAGATGGGGCCATGCTATGTTTGTCATACAGGTTTGGGATTTATGATCTTCCTGCCCTCCACTTCCTGAGTACTGGGACTATAGGTGTGCACCAGCATGCACAAAAGGTTTTCAGCATAAAACATCAGCAACAAAACATTAAATAGTTTTCCATTGTGTTATTAGTGATAATATTGGTGTTGGCCTTGGAAAATCAAATTTGTAGGATCAAATTCAGAAGTGATATGCTAATGTCACTGGGAATCATGTTTTTTTAGTGGATGAGAGAAGAGCCATAAATATCAACGAAAAATAAACCTTAAAATCTCAATACACCTATATATTGCAGGATTACTGCAGGTCTAGCATTTATTTCCCTTAATAATATTATTAAAAAGGCATCTTCTACTTCTTCCCATTGAGTTCTCCAGAGACAATGAGAGTCCCAGCAACAGAAACCATTCCCAGCACCCATACGTAGGATCTAAAGTCCATTTCCCACTGAAAGAATGGCAGATCTTTCAGGAAGCAGCCCTTTGCAGGGCTGAGATCATAAAAACATGGAAATGGCCTGGAACATTCTTTCAAACCAGAAAACAAAGCAACTTTCAAAGGTAACTGGGGTCTGGTCAAACAGACTCAAAAAAAAAAAAAAAGTAGAAAAAAACTCTCACTAAATGAAACAATTGAACATTTTTAAAGTATCTAAAATATTTTAAAACACATAAACTCTCATCAAATATACTATTTTCTAGATATCAAAAACAAAATGGAATAATAAATAACCATTTTGAAGAATTCTTGAGAGCCAAGTCATTAACTCAAATACCAATAGAAAAGGGAGCAAATTGTAAATGTATTCCACAGTTCCTGTGTTCTAGCTTGCTTCCTGTGGCTCTCACAAAACCTGAGCAAGAGCAACCTAGGGAGGAAAATAATTTGTTTGGCTTAGGTTATGGTGGTCATCATAGAAACCAAGGTAGGGTCATCAAGGAAACCAAGGTAAGAACTCAAGGCAGGAATCTAGGGGCAGGAACTGAAACAGCAGAGACCCAGGAGGAATGTTGCTTACTGTCCTGCTCTCCATGGCTTGCTCAGTTAGACTTTTTACACAAATAAGGACCACCTGACTAGGAATGGTACCACCCACAGTGGGATAGACCCTCTGTCATCAATTACCAGGTAAGAAAATGCCCCATAAACACGTCCCATTCCCAGGTGACTCAAATTTGCATCAAATTGACAAGCAGCACATTCTCTAGGTCCAAGAATCTAGTGTCTATGTGTAAGCAAATATCTGATATAGTGAACTTATAAGCCACTTGATAATTTAAGGTAATAAATACATTAATAAATCATGCACTCTCATCATTTTTTGAGTTCCTATGAATCTAAAAGCTGCAAAAAACCAAAAATAAACAAAAAAAAAAACTGTAGAAAGCACAAAAGAGACACTTTGGAATGAGAAGATCAACAAAGATCAACAGTCTTACTGTTGATCAATACTAAAGTAACACTAAAGAAAAAGAAGATATGATGTGCTACCCAAAGTGGATACTTTGGCCAGATTTTAAAAAATGAATTAAATAGAGCTTTTGACCCAAGAACCATTTTACAACATTATAAATGGCACATGGGTGCAAACACCACAATTCATAATGTTGGATGATGTATAGAACACACAACTAGTCTTCATCAAATAAATTCCAACAGTGCTTGATTCTTGGTATTAGGAACTATTGTTTGTTTTTGCTGTTTGGGGGTATCCAGGAACAGACAGCCTGCTACCGTGATCTTTGAACAATGGAGAAGCCTATATGCTGAACCTTGCACTCATCCTGAAATTCTTCCTGTGTGTAACTTCCAGACGGTACAGAGGTAAACAAAGGAGACAATAACTTCTGCTAACTGAAGTCTACAAAAATGTGAAGTTTCTCAAGAAGTCAAGATTTCAGAGCAACATATAAGAAAGCAGTTGCATGGAGAAAACACCAAACATGTTTTGTGGGAGTTTCCCGGGTAATTAGAAGAAGCCTTAACTACTGATACACTGAAGACAACTACAGAATATCTGAGACCAGTTCAGGATGTGGGGCCAGAGAATGCCCAAGCTGAAGAGAATGAATAACCTAATACTATTATAGACCCAGTCAGAAGGGAAGGAGTTTTGTGAACATCCTGAAATGAACTGAATGAAAAGCTCAGCAAAGCTATAACCATATAGCAGGAACCATGGTACTCCACCAGGATTAAGGGGACATCTTGAAACACCCTTCTCAATTCTGGCATCAATTGGATCGAGGTGATCTGTCAGTGCTGTAACTGCCAGCTAAAACAAAACCAACTGTTTACAGACTATAACACAACCCAGAGTCCTTATAATAGTGTATCTGTGATGTTCTGCTCATGATACAAATGTATTAGGTCCAAGTGGGAAAAAGTAAACAATAATTAACAAGGGAGTCACTCTGAGCAAAGCCAGAAACAAATCTGATATTAGAGTTCCCAAACAATTCGTACGACCACAGAGGTTGGGTATAGAGGAAGAGACCAGGGTGTACAGAAAACAAGGCTCTCTAAATCAACACGATGAAAGCACATATGAATTCACAGAGACTGAGGCAGAATGCACAGGCCCTGCACAGGTCTGCAACCAGGTCGTTTGTATACAAATTATGGTTTTCGGTTTAGTGTTTTTATGGGTTTCCTGAATGTGTGAACGAGTAAGTCGGTATCTTTTGCCTTCTCTTAGACTCTTTTCCTTCTGTTTGTCTTGTCCAACTTTGATGTGTTAGTTTTTGTTTTATCATATGATATCACATCACATCATATCATATCATATCATATCATATCATATTATATTATTATCCCTTAGAAGCCTGTTTGTTTTCTTATGAGAGACAGAAAGGGAGTGGATCTGGATAGCAGGAGAGGAGGGGAGGAACTGAGAGGAGTAGAGCGAGGGGAAACTGTAATTAAGGGTATGTTTGAGAAAAAAATCTATTTTCTGTAAAAGAAAAAAGAAAAAGAAAAATGTGATATCTGTAATAGAGAAGTCTTTACATGGTAAGTGATTTTTATCATTGCATTGGCTACAGTAGAAGACAGGACCTCATGTACCTAGCTAGACATTTCAAAAGTTCCAAAAGAAAGTAAACAAGTGAATCAAGTTTAAAAAAAGAAGGAGAAAAACTAATTGGAAGGGGAAAGGGATGCAAGAATAAGAAAGCAGTGAAGCACAATCATAGCCTCTAACATATATTAATACATCATATGAATCCCAAATTGAGAGGAGATAGGGATATTAGAGGGAAGGCATGGCAACCTAAGTATTACAGTTGACTTTCCAGAGAGAAACTATGAAGGATAGAGACAATGAAAGGAGAGAGTATGATAATATTCTTCTAAGATCAGAGTATAAAGGTGACTATTGGTCCAGCAAATGCTGAAGCAATAGCAGTGTGTGTGGTATTAGATGCATTAAAGGATGTGCTTGAAGAGGAAGTAAAATAACCCTACATAGAGGGCAAATTTCTCTCTACTTGCAAAAGACATAATTTTACACACAGAAAAATCCCTAAAGACTCCACCAAAAATAGTTAGATCAATAAAATAAGCTAATAAACTAATTCAGGAAGGCTACAGGTTATTTAATAGCTATGTATATATTAATAATAAATTATCCAAAATAAGAGATTTTTTAAAAATTCCATTCAAAATAGCATCAAAAAGTGATTCACCTCATGAATAATTTAACCAAGGACGTGGGAATATCCACAGACTGAAAACTACAAAAGAGTGCCAAGTGAAACTGAGTAAAATATAAATAAATGGGAAGATATACATTCATAAATTGGAAGAAGTAATATTCTTTTTAAAAAAACCCATAGAACCCAAGGTGATCAACAAATTCAATATCACTTCCTTCAGATTTCCAATGGTATTTTCCATAGAAACAGAAAATCAGTCCTGTATTTCATACAAAACTACAAAGACTCCAAATAAGTAAAACAATCCTGAGTAAGAACAAAGCTGGAGACATCACAGCACTCAGCGTCAAAAAATATAGAACAGCTCTAATCAAAGCTGTATTAGGAGTTTGTAAACAGACACCTCGTTCTATGTATCAGAATAGAAAACACAAAAATGAATCTGCTTCCTACTAGACTGATTTTAGAAAAGGGTACTAAGAATAATCAATAGAGAAAGAATAACCTTCATTATAAATGTTTTTCAAGGTGGGGCTCCACTTGCAAAAGAATTGAACTTGACCATTATTTCATATCTTATAAAAATGTAAACCGAAAACAGACTAATGACTTAAATATGTGAACTGACCCTGTAAAACCACTGCTAAAACAGAAGGAAAGATCCATCTTGTAGATCAGAATAATGATTAATTTTGGACCTGACTCCAAAACACACAGGCAACAAAAGTCTATAGTTAGTGGGAAAAAATTGATACACCGTAATAAGATGTTTCTGCACACCAAAAGACACAATCAATGGACTGAGGAGAGAGCCTGGAGGATGGATAAAACATCAATAATCCATGTCTTATAGTGTGGTGAGGGGTTGATGGCCAAAAGAGATAAGGAACACCAACAACAGCAGAGGGGAAAACCCCAGGAACTAGAATGGCCATTGTCAGGGGGACGCTAGGCGGCAAGTGCGTTTAAGTTATACTGCAGGATCAACTCTGGACCTCTGAAGCTCAGTGTGGTAGCAATAGTTAACACAACATGATGTAACTGAAACTTGCTAAGAGAGTAGTTCTTAAACATTCTCACTACATACAGAGTGAAAAGGAAAAATAAATATTTGAAACAATATTTAGGCAGAAAAAATAAATATTTGAAATAATTAGAAAAGGAAAATCAAATAAAATATATGAAGCAAAGTTGTCAGAACCAAATAAGTGAACTCTGTAGTCACAGCTTGATATCTCAGCACAGTTCTCTCATCAGTAGAGCAAATATCTTAAATCACTGGAGAAATAAAATATTTGAACAAAACTACTGTCCAAATTGACTAAGTTAACATACATAGATGGCCACACCCAATTTTTGCAAAGTGCATGTTTTTCCTCCCCATAAGGGGAGTACCAAAATAAAAACATTAATCCATGAAGCAAATTCTGAACACTTGATACATACTTCGTTACTGAGTGACCACACTGGTAATTATGGTCACCAAGAAACCAAAATAAAAATGGAAAAATATCTTAAACTAAATACTATAAAAGTACACATTAAAACCTATGGATAAAGATAAAACAAAGTAAAATGCTTCACTTCAGTGCATACATTAACAAGTATTTTTGTTGCATATGAGTACGTGATGTGTATATGTATATGCAGAGGTCAGGGGTTGGCTTCCGGTGTCTTTGTCAGTCACACACCACCTCACATATTGAGGCAAGCCTTCTCACTTGAATCTAGAGTCTGCTGATTTGGTTCATCTAGCCAGCTGTGCACTCTGAGGATCTACTTTCTCTGCCTCCCAAGCACAGGAGTTATAAGCAGGTTGTTACTCTTGCCTGGCTGCCTGGCTTTTATGGAGGTCCCTGTAATTTCATAGCAAACACTTTGCCCACGAAGCCTCTCCTCGGCCCCTAAAAAGTATTTTTAAAGTCCAAAAACCACTTTCCAAACCTTCTAGGTCAAAATTTCAGGAAAATCATAAAGGCAATAGTAAGTTAAGCTTTCCAAATATAAGAGAGAGAAAAAATTCACCTTTAATGTAAGTAAGCTTGAGATGAATTCAACACACTAATGTGGCAGAAGTAATGCAATGTGACTTTAAGGAACTGTCTGCCAGTTGCCAGCACCTGCCGGGCTTTGCTGTGGTGCTCCCTCTGGGAGATGACAATAGACATAGAAGAACACCTGTTAGAGGGGCACCAGCCTGATAGTACTCTCACTTAAAGAACAATATTGCTGCCCATATGACAAAGGCTGTTTTCCTTAGTGCTGGGGCTCAAACCCAGGGCCTTATATGTCCAACACAAGTCCCATCTATCAAGTTCAAATGATTCATTTTGACTGTGTAGCCCACTTGGACCTTCAGAGAACTACAGAACTAGCTAACGTCTGATAGTTGCTGCTTAACAAATTTTAGTTACTAATCCTCATCTTGAGCCCTTTCCAAAGTTCAAGCCCACAAAATAAACTAATTAAGATTCCATAACACTGAATTTTTCAGTCATTTGCTAGATAGTAATTGGAACAGGAGAAAACACTCTTCGTTTGATAAGAGTCACCTACAAAAATTTACATCTAACATTGCATTCAATAAAAAAAATACTGAATGTTTCCCCAATGTAGTCGAGAAAAAGACAAAAAAAAACCCTCTCCTCTCCTCTTTATCTTAGCACCATATTGCATGTTTTAGCCAAGGCAATAAGTAAAGGAAAAGATGTAAGAGTTAGGAAAATATGGAAGATTACAAATATCCTTCCTCACAGATGGCATGAGGGCAATGAAAAACAGAAAAGAATCTTTGAAAGACTTAGAATTTAAACTGAAATCTATGAAGCATTACCAGATAAAAGCTTATGAAAAGTGAGTACCAATTGAGTATAATGTAAGAACAAGAACAGGGCACAGTGGCACACACTTTCAGTTCCACCACTTGGAGGACAGAGACAGGAGGATCACTGTGAGGTCAAGGCTAGCCTGGTCCATAAAGTGAGTTCCAGACTGGCTGGAACTAAACAGTGAGACCAAAACAAACAAACAAAGAATTATCAATCATCAAGTGGTCATTAAAATAAGGACTATTACAGAAAGGAACAGGCAATGTCCCCAGTGATATTCTTGGAGTAAATTTACTAGTAGAAGTTATAAAAACAGTTTTCTGATTGATAGTGAGAGTCTATTGATGAAGACACCACCTCCTTTGGTCATAGGATGTGGAGAAATCAAGTTGGTACTAACCAGGATGTTTCCTCCCTGTTGGCTAGCTTTTGTAGTTCTAGAAGGTTCTATGCATGCTGCTGTGGGAGGGGAGATTCATCTGTGAACCCTGTAAACTGCAATACTCACCTGTACAAGATAGGTACATGGTGCCATAGTGGCATGCATTAGTTACAGGGCAACCAATCACATTCTAAATGGATTTAAGGTTTGCTCCATAGAAAGAAACACATGCTTGGTACTGTAAATCTGGCCAAGAACCCAACTCCCAATGACCAGTCCCCTAGCAGCCCCAGTGAGGACTGCACTTCCAGTAGTATGTGGGAAACACAAATTGGACTTGGTGAATTATTTAAAAACAAGAAAGAAAGAAAGTGACATGACATTGGATAAGGTAAGGGTGGATCTGAGAGCAATTAGGGAAGAGAGGAAGTAAATACAATAAAAATAAATTGTATTAAGTTCTGAAACAATTAGTACAAATATTATATTAAAACAACCCCAAAAACTCTGTCCAGTAATTTGATCAGGACCTCATTACCACTCATGCATTTTAAACTCTGCAACACACACTAATTTTTCTTGTCTTAAATTCAAAATTGAATTCATTTTAAAATTATTTGTTCTTAACATAATTATTAAAAATGTCGCATTATTTCTAGGTCCCCCAAATGTCGTAATATTATGACAATATGTCTTGCTTTCTCCTCATTTTACACTCACCCGGCTGCTTTGCCTCCCAGTTCGCTATAAAGCCTCTTCCACGTCTTATGTATTCAGAGTAGAGATGAAAGAAAAGACTGTTGCCACTGCTGTGGAGGTCCTGTGGGGGCCTGGAGCCACAGTATCTCCCAAGAGGGAAAGCTGCTGAGGAATCTCCATCATGAATCTGAAGAAATTCTCGGGGACAATTACTTGCTGGTTCTAAGTCAAAAAACGTGAAAGTGATATGCAGAACCTAGAAGAACATAAAAGCGTTTCCAGGTTAATGCTAAACCATTTCTTCCACTAGCTAGCAAGCATTCTCATAAAGAGATACAGCCGTCCTTCCCTAGTTACCCATCAATGTGTGTAGCAAGTCTACACATAAAGGGCTGATTTTAAAATCATTCAAACCAAATTTTAATTCATATATAAATATGAAAAAGTCCCTGGAGAGATGGAAATGCTATTTATTCTAATTGATTCATTATACATTGTATGGGTGCATGAAATATCATGATCATATTGTGCTCCATAAAATATGTACTAATGCTATGTATCAATTTTAAAAACTCTTAATGAATAAACCTACCAAGATTTTTACAAAACTGACTAATCTACCAAGTGTATGGTCAAGAGTGTTTCTAAATAAAAAAAAATTAAATGGTCATTTGAAAAAATATATCTTGAATTAAGTCCAAATGACTGATTTATATTCATAAGAATCTACCCTGAGCCCCTGAAGAAGCTATAGTGTGTGTTCACCTCTAACCCATATTGATTCCACAGGGGTCAGTTGTCCAGCCTAGACTAAGACTAGAATGTGGGAATAAGTGGGCCTGGGGAAGGTCTTCAGGGGCTAGACAACTTCAAAGTACAAGCAGTACCCAGAGCAGAAAACAGGAAAAGGGGAGTGTTTAAAGTACTAAGCACAAAAGTAGAATGGAGTGAACGTAATAAAATACAAAAGGTTTTAGACTGATAATCCTATTTAAAACAAACGTCTGAAAGAAGACTGTTAGATTTAATTTTCACCAGAATCAAAATCACAACAGTATTTAGCTAGGATAAATAATTTCAAGATGTTTTTAAAATTCTATGTTCAAATATTTTAATATGTTTCCTATCATTATATTATATTCTTACTTGAAGCAATTTAAATGGAAATCAAATAAATATTAATTAGTTGTTTATGTTCTCTATTATATATTATAGAAAAGAGAATATATAAAATTATATCATAAAAAACAGGAAAAACTTTCTTAAAAATGGCAATATGCATATAAAATTTTTCACATAAAATCTTTTCCTTGGAAAAATATATTTCAATGTCAGGAAATGGAATCATTAGAACCAAATGGAAGGAAGGAAATTCACACACCATACTCGGTGGGAAACTTTTCTGGAATTTATTCTATTGTGTAATGACCAAGCTCCAGCTGGCTGTCCTTCCTTAAGGGAAAATACTATTTTCTAACCCTCACACAATGTCCTCTATAGCATTAGTTTGCTGGGGAAAGTTAATGAGATTTCAGGGTGGAAACTTACCTATTAAGGCATACCACGTTAAGAATTGCTTAGAAAACAAATACTTTGGAAATCTGACTGTCCAGGAATGATAAAATGAAAATCATGGGCTCAGATCTTAGTTTTAAGTGCTTATGTAATGGCTTAGTCATGAATTTTGGAATCAGATGCCCTGAGGCTGTTTCTTAAAAACCATATGCTATTTAAAAAAACACACATACCTGGACAAATGTCTCAAACACTCTAGGCTCCCCTTATGCATGTATAAAATGGGGTTAATAATTCCTAGCATTAGAGTTTAATGTACATTGTATAAGGAACATATTGTATTAGGTACAGAGTGGATACGTCATAAGGAAACTATCTTAATACAAGTTGCCACCATTTCAGGACAGTACATTGAGGTCTGTGGTCATCTTCAAATACTACTTTTGCAGAAACAGCATGGTCTTACAGATTAACTACTGGCCTACAGTTAGACCATCAATGTTGGGAATCCTTCCTTATCAGAAGTAAACAAACAAACAAAGAAAAAATAATGGGCTCTAGAACCAAACTTAACTTGGAAATTCATCTATTCCTCTTATACACTAGGTAGTATTAAAAATAAAAACTACAAAGCTTCTCTTATTTTCTATTATTTCAATTGTAAAATAAAGATATTTGTTTATTTAGAAGAATTTGTATGAAGTTAGACAAAGAAAAACAAAGAATTTGTATGAAGTTAGACAAAGAAAAACAAAGAATTTGTGTGAAGTTAGACAAAGAAAAACACAGTGTCTAGCCCAAAGCCCATCACTTACTAAATATTCAATATGTGGGAGTTGAATTATCATCATATATATTTTATATTTTCATATACATGCATGTATATGTCACACATATCAAATTTTTAAATGTATAAGTGAAATCTGCTCATGGACAAAAACTACTATATTTACCTTTTCTTCATCAGTCCTGATAACCCAGAAACAGTTAAGATCATGAACATAGGTATCATTAGGGCTCTGGTAGTCAAATGATCCTTGAGTCCCTGAGAGGATCCCTCCACAAGCTATAAAAAAAAAAAATGAATTGTGTTTTTCATAGATTCTCAAAAGGAAGAGGCCAGGCTTCCCCCACCCTGAAGTTTCCTCTTCTCTGGTCCCTTTCTATTGACATCAAGCCACACCCCACCTTGTATCCACAGTCTATTTCTTACCCATCACCTCTTCTACAAACTTCACTCAATTCCTTTATTTTCTTTTGCTAACACTCTCCAAACCTTGATGAACTAGACCTTACCCTGATTCAATCACAGCATTAGTTCTGCCGGCTCCTGCCCACTTCCTGCTGCTCCCAGGCAGGCTTAGCTCCCTGGTTACAGATAAGTGGAGAGGATGTTTCATGCTTTGATATTTTATCATCTTCCTAAACCTGTACTAAGACCTCAGTGAAGGCACTGAATCCAAAGCAGGAGGAAGAAGAGAGAGTTCCAAAGCAGGAGGAAGAAGAGAGAGAGTGGAGTCGTTAGGGAAACCTTGGAGGAAGAGTCTGAGTGTGGTGTCTAAGTAATAGATGCAGCTGACTGGGAAATAAAGGAGGGATTTGTGGAGGTCGTAAGGAGAACTATTCCAAATAAAAGAACACAGTGACAATACTCATGTGGCCCATGGAGTTGAGTAGCAAAAGAAAAATGCCTGGCTTGAACGAGAGTATTTCTAGGGAACTAGAGAAAAACATGGTGATAGGGAGAAAATGCAGGTTGTTCATGGAAGATCATTGAAAAACAACCTAAACCTTGGTTGACTGGACAATGAAGAACCAATACATCAGCGACAGGAGAATGATGAATAAGGGAGAAGAGTATTCTGTGAACATTAGGTGCCTGCCATGCAGGAAGTGGCCTTCTAGGAAAACCGAAAGGGATGTTCCCAAGTACGTGGTCTACTCTGAAAGAATATAATGAGCATGGAAAATTCTAACAATATTTTTGAAGAAAAATGTTTCATGTTTAAAACTAGGTTTATAAATATCCACTTTGTGAATTCTATGTGATTTCTGTAAGGAGAAATCTACGTCTTAGCATCTAAAGTGGTAAGAAATCAGGTTACATTGGCAAATATGCAAAAGGCCTATGCTGTGGGATGGTCTGTATGGCAAATGTGTTGCTCTGATTGGTCAATAAATAAAACACTGATTGGCCAGTGGCTAGGCAGGAAGTATAGGCGGGACTAACAGAGAGGAGAAAAGAACAGGAAGGTGGAAGGAGACACAGCCAGCCACCGCCAGGACAAGCAGCATGTAAAGATGCCGGTAAGCCACGAGCCACGTGGCAAGGTATAGATTTATAGAAATGGATTAATTTAAGATATAAAGACAGTTAGCCAGAAGCCTGCCACGGCCATACAGTTTGTAAGCAATGTAAGTCTCTGTGTTTACTTGGTTGGGTCTGAGCGGCTGTGGGACTGGCAGGTGAGAGAGATTTGTCCTGACTGTGGGCCAGGCAGGAAAACTCTAGCTACAGGCCTATCGGAGAATGATGTCTCTAAGCAGTTGATGGGATGTCTTCCGTACCTCTCTGGGGTATCTGACAATAATACCCAGTCCAGGAGCTTGTGCAGTCACAAGTGAAGCCATTGATACCATCGATACAGGTGCCCCCATTCAAACAGGGGTTGCTCAGGCACTCATTAATGTTTTCTGTGCAGTTGGTTCCAGACCAGCCTGAGTCACACTTACAGAAATAACTAGATACTGTTTCCTAAGGAAAAAATAAATGCATCATAGTATAAAACAAATGGGCGACTATATGACAGAACAACCCAAATCATGAAAAGAAGTGACAACATAAGGTATACATTTAACAGGAATTAAACAATAGTATATATTTTCCAGTAGACAAATTCATAAATTAGTAAGTACAATTAGTCATATTTATTTCCATAAAACTATGGAGTTTGCTTACTATTTTGAAAATCATCGATAAAATAAATTAAGTCCTGGCTGAAGATAGAGCTCAAAGTTTAAAAGGGCTTAAAGCTTCTGTAGAGGACCAGGATTCAGTTACCAGGACCCATATCATGCAGTTCACAACTGTCTCTAATTCTAGTTCTAGGGAATATGACACCTTCTCTCCTCTGCTGACACCTACATGCATATGGTGCACATAAATCCTTGCATGGACACACAGATACACATAAAGATAAATAAATACATCTTTTTGAAAAAGTCAACTTATTAGCTTATTGGTTTTCCTTTGAACCAAAGTTACTACCTACCTATAATATGAGAATGAGAGATGTACAGTTTGAATCATTATCTTAAAAGTATGAATCATACCAAATAAAATAGTGATTACTTGCAAGTTTTTAATCTACCCAGGAGGAACAACACTCACTATGCACTGTCCATTTGCACATGGGCGACTTGAGCAAATATTACTGAGGTGTACACATCCATTTGGCCCAAAACCATTTCCTGTATATCCTGGAGGACAGGTGCAGAGAGGCAAAAATCCTGTTCAGAAAGAAAAATGGATGTATAAGTGCAGGAGTCCTTGGTTCAGAGGCAGTCATGAAACTCAACTCTGGTGTCTAGACAAGAATCCATCAATATCAAGTGCATCTATTCCCATGGGCAGGCAAGAGAAAGCAAGAGGAGAAACGATTAAAATCTCTGTTTTTCCCATCTTATCTTAAAGCACTGTGTGTTTCTAATTTCTTATATATATACATTTGCAATCATGCTTTCATCTATTATAACAGATGATCTAGAGCTACATACAAATAAGAAGGGAATGTGAAAAGGAAGATGGGATTTCTTCATCAGGAAGGGATCCTTGGTAGAAAATAAGAGTTTTATGACAACAGTGTCTGTTGCAAGCAATATATATCTGTATGTGTCTACACATATAGAAAGAGTGCTCCATCCTCTAGATAACCTTATAAACAAGTTCTTCTATAAACATATCTTTACAAATAAAAACAAATCATTCGAAGATTGTCCTAACCAAGGACACACAGTGTGAATGTAAGAGTCAAGAGAAATTTATGGATGTGGTACCATTTGTAGCACAGGATTAGCATTAATGGGAAGCTCGCATGTTCTAGGCACATGAACACGCAGATTGCACCTACATACTATTTCACTGAAAAATGAATTTGAGGCATTCAAAGAAGTTTTGTAGTGAAACTAGACATTAAGATAATATAGTAACACAATCTACAAAACGCAAACACTGATGTTTCTTCAACTGTTTTTCTAAGCTCTTTGCTTCCATGTCACAAAATTCAAGCAATGACAATCTAAATGGCAGAGGAAGAAGCTGCTCAAAAAAAAAGTAAAGTAATTGAATCTTTCAGTACCACTAATAATTATGAGTGAGATAAAAGCTAAAATAATATTAAAACATCCAGAAGTTTCAGTTTCATTCTATAATGCTTAGAACAAGTACCCCCTTTGATATTTAAAAAGATTCCACAAGATGTCATGTCCAGAGACTTTCTGATTCCTTAATGGCCAAAGGTCACATGTTACTGTAGAAACACATCGTTTCTATCACTATAAAATAGCTGGAATAATACATGAAAATTAATATGATGATTAATTTAAGCACATTCCTCACCAGCAAATACTGAAGAAAATAGATAGACAATCTTAGTGAAAAATTCAAATGGAATAAACTATGTAACTTGACCAATTTACAACATAGATAGTGATGTTTTTGTGCCCACAATGATGTTTTGTACTTGCAAGTTTTGAATAAGACACACAGGTATCTTCCCTACATAAAGGATTGCATAAAGATGTGTTCTTTCGTGTATTTATTTCTTTTAAAGTATTTACTGAGGGAAATGGTGTAAGGAAACTCAGACACTGCTATTCTTTGCCTAGACATCTGCAACCATTCCTCAGACAAGATCACAGCCTTCATTGAAGATCAGTAAGGAACATGATATGCTACTTCACATCATCTAAAATCTGACCAGCTTCTGTCCTTAAAAATGAATTATTTTCGTAAGTGTCTGTTTCATTGTGGTCTCCCAAGAACTCGATGCAATGAGTGCTCTTACTGCCCTTAGTGCACAAAGGGAAAACTGGAGGGGGGAGACCTGAGGTGACATGACCATTGTCAGACAGGAAAAGTATGATGGGACCAAGGGAGAAATCAAATGATTTTCTCTGAGAAATTCTGTTCTTGATTACATGACTACTCTATTAATCATTCAATAAGCATTTGATCACTCCTACATGTACGTTGTATATGACCATGTATGGATAGACCTGTGTACATATGTAGAATATATATATATATATTCATATATATATATATTCTTATCTATATATGCACATTAAAGACACATTAGTAAAAATAAAAATGAAAATTTGAAAAATCAGGGAATGTGACATTATTTAATAGATGAATTATATATATCCACTTGGACAAAATTCATCTGGGTTTTCATTTGATACATAAGTGAACAATAAATTCTAAAATTGTCGAAGACCCTGATGTAGCAAAAGAAAACATAAGAAGAAAAGTAGACAATTTGTAAAGAATTCAGTAGGAAAGACATTTCTCAACATGATGCTAACACAAGAAAAATAATAAAAACTGATTTATTCTTTGGTTATGAAATTCTTAGGCCTCTAAATAGAAAATACTTGTACAAAACCAGGACAACAACATGTTATGAACAAAGTGTTGTAAAACACAACACAGATGGGAAAATCATTTCCTCAGTACACACGAAAATTGCAAAGTAATAAGAAAGCAAATGAGTATGTAAAAAAAATAGAAAAAGTGATCAATAAAAATGGGAACATTTTATTCATTAGTCACACAAAAGCACAGTTTAAAGGAGATAAGAAACAAGCCAGGCAGTGGTGGTGCACACCTTTAATCCCAGCACTCAGGAGGCAGAGGCAGGAGGATCTCTGTGAGTTTGAGTCCAGCCTGGTCTACAGAGTGAGTTCTAGGACAACCAGGGCTACACATAGATAAACTCTGTCTCAAAAAACAAAAAAGAAACAAGCAATTAACTGTTGGCTATAAAATGTATCAAGACACCAGTTGTGGGTGGCGCATGTCTTTAATCCCAGCACTTGGGAGGCAGAGACCGACAGATCTTTGTGAGTTGGAGGCCAGCCTGGTCTACAAAAGGAGTTCTAGGACATCTACAGCTACACAGAGAAACTGTGTCTTAAAAATTTTTTTAAACGTATCAAGTCAAAAAATGAGAGCTGTAATTGTCAGAGCTGGGGTACACAAACATTTCTCCAATGTTGACTGGGACATACAATGATACAATTCTCAAAGAGGTTGCTGCACAGATGAGCTGGCCCTCTTTTATGCAGTACCATAGCAACTATACAGCAAGATGCACTTTCTCTTTTGTAGAAGTAAACTCCTTCTTTCAGCTGAATCCATGATACTTGAAATAAATGCTATATATTCTGTGCTGCCAGGTGTAGCCAGATAGTGCAACTCCAGTCATGTCCTTCCCTTTCTCCATCTTATTTACTAAAATCATTAATTGATTACTTGGATTAATTACCATAGAAACAACTTCTAGTCAAAGTAGATCATTCAAGGGTACCAGATTGTTGTAGGGTTTTGAGATGGTTGGATTTTTTTTGGAAGGTCAAAATAAGAATTTTGACAGTTGTAAATGGTAGTTCATGCCTATAACACCAGCACTTGGGAGACTGAGGCAGGAGGATTGTATTTCAAGGTCAGATGAGCTACAGAGTGAGACTTTGCTCTCCCCCAAAGGAATTTCAAGGAGAAAAAAATTTACTTTTAGACTATGGAATTGTTGAGAGAGTTTGACTGAAACATCTAAGGACAGAAAGGGGTGAGGCATTACCTATACCAAGAGCTGAGGAGCAGGATGCATCTGGGTGGCAACCTCCGTTATTGATTGAGCAGACATCCAAGGGCGTGCACTCTCTCCCATCACCGCTGAAACCTGACCAAAGCACACAGAGGGTGAGAAACAATGTCAAGAGCTTCTTGGAGACTAGTTGTATTTAAACTAGAGGACAGCCAGAAAGACCTCTTTCCAGAAGAAAAAGGAAACTAACATGTGTTATATCTATGAGCCTTGTCTGTGAGCAGCAGTCCATGAGTGCATGTATTAAATAAATACATATGTGTGGTAACAGTGGAGTGATGGATCTAAAGATTCTCACAGAAGCATTTCCCAGTCCTGTGTTTTCTCACTGTTTGCTCTTGCTGCTGACATTATTTCCTATTCCTTTCTTACTTTGCTGTACTAGTGCACACTGAATCTACACCTTAAGTTAAACATTCTGGACCATTCCTTTTCTTGTCTTGGAAATCATTTTAAAGTGAGCACAGATTCTATTGTAAGTGCTTTGGCTGTGGTGGCATCAGGAAGCCTGGTGCAGTCCTGGTGCAGTACCTGGTGGGCAATTCCCACAGGAGAAAGACCCAGGCGAATTAAGACAGGGGACAAGTGGAGCCACAGAGCAGCCGCCATTATTTATCTCACATTCATTGATATCGTAGCATTCATAACCATTTCCTTGCCAGCCTAGAAAAAAATATTGAGAAGATTTGCAAGATTAGCACTGTTAACAACAAGGAAGAAATACAGATAGTTAAGACATCCACAAAATAGTTCTGGGTTGGCAACATGGCTCAGTGGTTAAAGATGCTTACTACTAAGCCTATCATCTGTTCAGTCCATGGCACCCACATGACAGAAGGAGAAAATTAACTCCAATTTGTCCTCTGACCTCTATAGGCATGTTATGGCATGCACCCCCAACACAAATTAATTAATTCATTAATTGAATATTTAGAGAATAATAAAAACTAACAAAGAAAATTTTGTTCTACACAAAACTATACATTAAAATGAGAGGTTCCTAACAGGTTGTCCAAAATTGTTCTAATCTTATTCTGGCAAAGTGGTGGGAAAATAGGGTTCACTTGAAGACTGTTGACTGGATATTAATAAGACTATGAATTGCTTAAAACAGTGCCTATGTTTCTACACATGAAGACAACAGATGATGAGATTGAAGGTAGAGAGTTACCTTTAGATATTCATGTTGTAGTCAATTATGACAACATTAGTATTAATCTCATGATTCATTATCATAATAATAATCATATTTAAATATCTTCACATCTTTAGCATATTTATAATGGTGGATCTAAGTGGGGTATCCTTTCACACACTGACTTAAGGAAATTATCATGTTTGAGCATGGTTAGGTGAGTACGCAAGGAACAGCTGATGGAAATGCACTCTACCCCTAATGATGATCTTTAAGACATGGTACCCTGCTTTCCTTTTATACAGGTATTCTTGTAGTTCCTTACATGTATAAGCAACATATAGAACTTTTAAGACGGGAAAATGAAGTGATTTAAAACAAAAACAAAAACTTTGCTTTTGATTTCTTTCTTATAAGTTTTTGTTTCTCATTGTTTTCTTCAAATAAGAAAAAGAAGAATTAGGCATATACTGACCATTCTCTAATTTAAAACATCTATTTTTCTGATTTCTACTGATTAAAGACTGTCATCATAAATTACCTTCAAGAATTTAGCTATTCGCAAGTTTTGTTCCTGAGAGGCAAGAGGGGAGCCCTTCTTCCTCCTTAGCTTTGCTCGTTCTACACCAACACCATGGGGCACTCACTAAACTACACATCTCTAAATGAAAGCACTAGATGTGCATGTGCCTTCGTGTGACCGAGGGAATGCCCTGAAGCTCAGCTGGGCCAGGCAGACCTGGATTTGGATCTGGCCTACTCCAAGTGTTGTGTACTTGGAGAAGTTATTTAATCTCTCCAAGCCTCAACTCCTTGTATTTAAAGTGCAAACAACTCTCTTACCATGTCTTGGCATTTGTTGTAGCTGTAGAATTGTAACACTTACACGGCACCTTAATGCCATTTGTATAGAAGATTAACTGCTGTTGTGGTCTTCTATCTGTACTGTATGTACTCTAAATATACCCAGGATTAGAAAGTGGCCCTATAAGCTCCCTGAAGTCCGGCTAACAGCTAACCTACATCCCAGCACAGTGCTTTGCTCATGACACATGCCCTACAAATCTGTGCCAAGTGGTAGTGGTGACCTCATGTCATTGTCATTAAGAGAGGAAGCTTGGGATTCAAACTTAGGTCATCTCTGAGTACAGAGTTCAGATTCTTCAGCAACTCAACATAATACAATGGCTTCCCTTAAAGATTCAGTCCTCAGTACTGAGGAAGCCAAACACCTCTATTTATAGCAAGGATATAGGATATTCAAGGACACACAGAAGGAAGAACTACTGGCTTATTGCAGAGACATAAAACAGTCAAGAAATTTACCCAAATTTACAAATAGCTGGCTATTTGAAAAAGTAGGATTATAGTGTGTGGCTTTCAACCACCAATCTAGCCAGCTGACAGCCACAGCGATGCAAGATTAGACCCATCAATTTCTATGTCCAGTTGTGTCCCAAAGTAGGATGTTAGCACTCTGACATATCTCCCAGCTCCACCAAGGACCTGTTCTAGCAGTGAGGTGGTCTTGAGTAGGACATGTAGCTAGCTTTAGACATTTCCAAAAAATGATCTTATTATCCATCATTAGTAGAGGAAAATTGATTCTTGTACCCTGTCTGTGTGGTATTCAGAGCCTATCATGTATCCCCAAGAACGTACCTTTTGGGCAAGCCCCACAGTAGAAAGAACCTAGTGTGTTGAAACACTGCACATGCTCTGCACAAGGCGAAGGCTGGAGGCTGCATTCATCTTTGTCCTGTGTGCAGGCGATGCCATTTGGTGGTATTGTCCACCCAGCGTCACAGATGCAATTAAATTTTGGCTGGCAGAAAAACAATAAAGTGAATAATCAACCAGGAAGAGGGGAGAATCTCACCAAACCAACCCTAAACTGTCTATTGTCTGACATTCATTTGTGTCAGACCAGTTGAGTGGATTCTTTTCCTTCCCATGTGATTTAAGCTTTTAGACTAGACCATGGAGATGGGTACATCTTTATTTCAGAATAAGAGGATCATATAATCTATCCCAAAGATGCCCAGAAAAGAGCAACAATAGTCAAGACCTGTAATTAAAGTCAATGAACTCAGTTGGCTATGTTTTTAAAGGGATAAACACCCAAGTAGGCACAGACTTGGGACAGTCATTCTCTTCCCTCTACCCTTCCCTTCATTCCTTTCCCTGTTCCCCTATTGCTGGAAGGAACTGTTTTCTATCACACAGAATTTTTTAAATGAATTAAGAATAAATAACTAAAATAATCATGACAAGAAAAACTGGCCAGGCTACCCTGAGAGTTAGGCATGCAGAACCCAAAGCACAGAGGGACACCAGAGATGTAGACCCAGAAAGTCTGCACCACTCATGGGGACTCCAGGCCAGAACAATCCAGACCTAAGATGCTGTTGACAAGACAGCCTGTAACGTTTGCATGTCTTGTCACTGTGAGACTCACAGGTTAGGAGGTCATGCCTCACAGAGAGAGTCATGAAGGAATAATTAGAAGGCTCATATTTTACATAACAGACTGAGTCCAGTTCTCTGTATATGTCATCTCCTTCTGTGTGTGTCCTGCTAAGGGATGGAAGTGACTTCACCTCTGCAGTCACGCCCAGCACAGTGCCAGAGTCAGCAACAGGATGTGGAGAGAGAAACTATGGCTTCCACAAGGAGCACGAGGGGGAAAGGGCACACCTGTCCATGTTGCACTCGCTCTAAATCCTCACAGATGCCATGTTTACAGAGCTGCTCAGAGCCCTGTTCACAGTCATTATACTTGGATGTACACTGGGGTCCATACGTATCAGGTGTGCAGTCACATCTGTTGGTTATATAAGAGAAGAGCACAATGTCAGGGTTTGGGTTTTTAATACCAGAAGCTGTCTATTTTGGCATCAGTAAAAAATGTCCACATTGCAAACCAATAATGTTAATAATAAACCAACACTACAGCTTTGTCAGCTACAGTGTTAGAATAAAATTTCCCAATTCTTCTCCAAGCAGAGCATTGAGTGAACATGTTATCTTTGCAAATATGCTCTTAGAGAATGACAACTCAACATTTCATTGAACTACAGCAATAAATTATTTTGATCTCAAGTCATCAAAAGAATCTTGTACTTTCAAAGGTCAGACGTCTGTAAACCATGGGTGACAGAGTTCATTCAAGAAGGGAAAAGGAAAGATCAGCAAGTTCACTCAGCATCCATCCTTTGGCACCTGCCAGCAAGTACAGATGATGATCTATGCTTAGTGCCTTTATAGTACAGAGGACAAGATGCATTCTGTCAGGAAGAGATATAGGTTGATAGTGAGATATTTCCTTCATAGTCATATTTTAATGCATAACAAAACATAATAATCATAGGATACCTAAATGCCAGGAGATGCTCTGCCACTAGAAAAAGTCAGATGAACAAAAATAAAATAGGGAAAGTTGTCTTAAGTTACTGTGTGACTCTTTAAGTTGCTGACTTAGCTGTGTATCTGCAAAGCAGTAAGAATAGGGGTTGGGAGATATGGCAAGGGATGAAGGACTCATACAGGCTAAGTCTGACCAAACCCTAGAGAATGAAAAAGTCAAGCTCAGAGATCACTGTTAGATTCCAGCAGAGAATCATCATGAAGGGAATTGAACATCAGTGGTGATGCCAGAGACAAGGATGAGAAGGTGTCTGTCTGCATGGATGTCTGTCTCTCATGCCTGTAACCTTGAGCTGGTGTCTGAGGGTTCTGGAAAAGAATGCTTGCTACAAAGTGGAAAGGTTGTTTTAGCAACATGCATTAAAGGTACCAGGGACTCAGCTAATCACAGAAGTCAAGGTGTGGGTAAGAGTGCAAGAATGGAGTTTGAAAACAATCAGGAGCCAGGCCTAGATATAGAATAAGGCATGCCGTGGCTGGACCCAGAAACAATTGCTGGTGTGACCCCTTTGAATCATTTTCAAGTAAAAAGAGATCAATTGGTATGGCCAGACATGGAGAGTAAGAGTGGTGGGAGCTGTATCCATGTACTAACATGTAGCGCTGCCAGACTTAATAAATGAAAATATAGGGTACACAGTTAAAATTATATTTCAGGTAAATGAATATTTTGTAAAATACATAAGCATGATCTATGCAATTTATAGTGCACCCACTACATAGTTACATAAAAGTTATTTAATCAGTAAATTATGTCTATGAGCATTCCAGGATTTCTTTTATCATTAAGACCAGGTCATGGATTAATAATAATTAGTGATCAAACTTACACTCGAATGTTAGCTCCCTACCCAATAGCTTACTCACCTCATTCTACATCTGCCCTCTGACCTGCTCCCTTTCTTCTTGTTGATCTCATTTTTTACATAGAATACTCGCCCCGAGAATTTAATTACACTCTTTGGGATTACGGTGTTTTTGAGCACACATTTAAGAATTTAATTCATTGCTAAATATTTTTCTGTTATATCCATACATTTGGCATGTAAAAAAAAACTCAGAACCAATCATTACAAGTTTTTCTAAATGTATTTTCCATATAAGGGATATCTGAATGTTTGGGAACATCTGGGACAAAGTGACACACATTTAAATCCTGAACAAACATATTCATCATTCACCTCTGCCCACATCTAACTAACTCATGACCCTTCTAAAGGCATTCATCTCCTCTGAAGTGTGTTTCTCTTACAGCTAAAAACTTAACCACTGGAAAATTAAGATGTCAAAGGAGATTGTGGCCACACACCTGAGGGCCACCCTCTCTCCTTAGTTCCCACTGACTTTTGCCTAACTATCATCACTTGGAGATGAGTGGACACTAATCTTATACTCTTTTAAACCAGATACAAGGTAGACTTCTTTCATTTAAATTTAGATACTAGGAGGAGGAAGAGGCAGAAAATAAACCAAGTAAACTATAGGCTTCCTTGCCATGATCTTCAAAGGCAAGCATTTTGATCTTTACAGATATGTTGCCTATAGCCAGAGTTAATATTTGAGAGAAGCCAAGTAAAAACCCAGGTCTGCTTTACTCCAGCTCCATTATTTTTCCATGTTGTATTTCTGTTCTCATGGGTAAAGTAAGTAAATGTGAAGACTTTACAACTGTGTCCTTTTAATATAATGGCATTTGCATGTAAAGTATGTTTTCAAAGTGATTCAGTATGGCTTTTGAAGGAAAAGAGTAATTCCTCATATAAATACATATGATGCAATAATAAAACACACATGTGTATTTTAAAACTACTTAACCAATGTTCCTGCCTTTGATATTAATTCCTTTTAATTTTATTGAGTGTGTGTGTGTATGTGTGTGTATACAATGTGTGGGTTTGAGTGTGGATATATGCATAACACAGTGTGTGTGTGTGTGTTGAGATAAGGGCTCAGTTCTTTCCTGCCATACGATCCAGGGATCCAATTAGGTCATCAGTTTTTGTTTTTTGTTTTTTGTTTTTTTTCAGCAAATGTGTTTAACTGCTGAGCCATCCCACCAGCCCTTAGTTATTAGTTCTTGCAAAAGCCTTTTATGGTTGGTTTCATTCTAGTAGAATAAAAGTAGGCTTCTCAGTCTTGAGGAACTATAACTGTACGTGTCAATTGAGAAGACACCAAATATCCTTCCATAGTCTTATATAAATTGTTTTAGAGTCTATGGCTCAATATCAGTATATTGAGAAACTGAAAGAGATAATAAGTTTAATACCTAACTACCATCTGATCCCAAACAAGATTATCTTCACCACTTAAACTTTGCAATGCTTTAAAATCCACCAATGATATGGAGATAAAATAAGATATACTGAATCAGCTTCATGTGCCTGGAACAAACACAGCTTGTTTTCTTCCTAGAAAGCATAGTAGATCTACACCGTAAGTACACATGCCATTTATAGATGTCAATAAGTCAGACCCCAAGAGTTGCCTTACATATAAAGCAAGTCGGAAAACAATCAGAAACAACTTTTACAATGAAGATGAAACCATAACACTGAGAAGAGAAAAACCATATTTCTGTTAGTTCTCATAGTAGCTGTGGGCAAGACTCAAGCCACAAGAATTAGTGGAAGCAGGTAAAGTTTTATCTTATCCTGCTCTCACCGATCTGAAGTGCTTGGGTTTGATTCCCAGGACCCACAGGGCAGCTCACAACTACCTGTAACTCCAGATCCAGGGAACAAACTCCTCTTTGGCCTCTGTGTGCTATGGGATGGTCTTTCTGGATGCTGTGAACATGTGTTGCTATGATTGGTTAATAAAGAAGCTGCTCTGGCCTATGGCGGGTCAGGTTATAGCCAGGCAAGAAATCCAAGGAGAGAGACAGGAAAGAGAAAGGCAGAGCCTGGAGAGATGCCAGCCTGTCACCCAAGGAGCAACATGCCAGCAGACGGGTAAAGCCACGGAACACATGACAAAACATAGATTAATAGAAATGGGTTAATTTAAGCTGATAGAGCTAGCAAGCAAGGAACTTAAGCCAGTGGCCATATACTTTGTAATTAATAGAAGCCTCTGAGTAATTATTGTATAAGCGACTGTGGGACCACATGGCCAGGTGGGACCAGAGAACTTTCCGGCTACATCTGTGGGCACCAGGTATGCATGCGGTACACAGAGACATACATGCAGGCAAAGCACTGAGGCACATAAAATGAGATAATAATAGAAATTACAAAAAAAAAAAAGCCCTCCAAGGTGGATGGCACCTAAGAAGCTACATCTGGCTTCCACACACATGGGTGTCCATGTATGCATACTCACACAGGATAAAACACACACACACATGTTATGGGACACACCTGAATTCATGTATTTAAGACACAAATACTCAACTGACCTTCCCAAGGCCTCATAAACTATTCTCATACCAAGAAGAGGGCATAGTAAATGTTCTGCTCTCTAATGTTCCCTAGCAGAGCTGTGAGGGGTGGTGACTAGAGACAATAGACAGCCCAGAGTCACAAGAAGTCCTTGTGTTTTTCTTTACATGGGGACCAAGAACAAATCTAATACTGCCTTGCGAAGGGACACTACCAACTCGAAACTGCTCTTAACCAATAAACTCATTTGCTCCCTTTCTCCTTCCTCATTGCTCGCTCTCTCGGTCTCGCCCTCTCCCTCTCACCTTCCCCTGTATGTGTCTCACCCTTGACATGCAACAGAGTCGTGAATTGTGCATGCTACAGGCTCCCACCTCCCTTTCCACCTTTACAAGGGTAGGTATAAAGCATCTCTGAAAAGCAATAGCAAAGGCGTGTGTGGATGGCTCCCACTCCACCCACACAGCCATCACTCTAGTGGTACAGAATACACCAAAAGACAGTGACGATAAAGGAAGATTGGAATTATATCTAATCTCCAGGACATTACTAGATATTGGGGAGGCAAGCAATTATATGTGCTAGGAGTCAAGTTGGGATAGCTCTCACTGATAACTCCAAATGGAAATTCTGCTTGATAAGCACCCATAAACAGAAACCATGAAATGATGCTTTCAAGGGAATCACCTGGAGCCAGAATGTGACTAACAGCAATGGCACCAGCATCATTTCAATTAGATCCAAAGTCCAAAAGCGAAGTCCTCAGAGGAGTTCACTGGTTGTCCCTTCAAAGCTGTGGCTCTTGTTAATGCCTCAGCTCATGGTGCCCTATGGTCAGGCCTCTCAGATCACATAGTATTAGACTTAAGGTAGAGGTCTTTGGGGGTTTTGCACAATAATTGAGTTTATCTGCATGTCTAGCGGAAGTCTGCATGAGTAGAGTTTATTAACCTAGAGTGAACCAAATTTTAAACCTCAGGCTAAAGGAACAAAAGGACTGTGGTGACTTCTTGAGAACATGTGTTACGAGACGACAGGGACTGAAACAAAATTAATCCACTCATTTCTGCAGGATATTGTTACAAGATACCAGAGGCACAAGGAAGAGAGCCAAGAATTGCTTTTCAATCAAGCTAGATTATCCTGCAGCACAATGAGCAGTTCACGCCTTAGCAAAACCGGCTTCTTAATCCTTAGGGAACCTCAGAACACAGGCAGCAGCCAAAAATATAGCAAAAGATAATGTCAAATTCTTCTCAAACGTGACATTAAGAAACTATACACTAGTGAATCTGACAATGATGGGGCCTAAACTTCGTGACTTGGTTATCAGAAGATGCTTCTCAGGCCCCTGGTGTTGGTGGTCAATACTGCTCAAGTACGATGGGAACACAGAGGCTTTGGGAAGTCTAGCTCAGTTTAAGAGATGACTTCCTGAGAAAGACTATGGATGGTGTGATCAGGAGATGCCTGCCGTGAGTGGATCCTTTGATAAAAATGAATCTGGAAAGAAGACGAGTTGCCCAGGGACTGACTGTGACCTTGTAGCTAATTGAGAATGCAGTGAGTTAATTGATTCTCTGAACATCACTTCGACCTTTGATTCATTTTGGCCAACATTCTTACATAATCTGAATGAACTATCCTGACTGAAACTGTAAGCTTGCTAGTACCGGGAATCAGCGCAGCACTGGGGGCACTGGAATGGTGGGCTGCCCCCTCGTCCCCCACATAATCCCATACCATTGCTGCCCTTTAAGGCTCTGCTTCCGTCTCAAGCATCTGCTCAGCTTGCACCATGCTCTGTTGACTGCTCTGGGCAGTCATAGTGACCTTCTTCTTCCTCAGAGATGCTGCCAAAATGATTTCTTCATGGGGTGAATGTTTTTTTTTTTATTCATCAGAGCAAAAGTATCTATGAATACGTTCAATAGAAGTCAAGTGATTCCTATGGGGTCCCTAGTTTTTCTGGTATTATAGACATTAATTTCTATACTTTGAATTATTTGGTGTTCTTGTCCTTCAGAAATGCACGTGACATTTTTAAAAGAAGTTACCTGAAGCTCCCCATTGTATTCACACAGGTGGATCCACTCTGGCAGCCAAAGGGTGTTCCTGAGTAGATTGCACACTCATCAACATCCTCTGAGCAGAAAAGACCCTGCAGAGACGTAAGGAACTCAGTAAGGTGCCACAGGACATGGGCTTTTATGAAATAATATTTACATGATATATTTAATGACTTATATGTGGACAGTAACTCCTTGGTAAAGCCAAATACTATATTACTAATATTAATCTTGGGGTAAGAGTCCCCTAGAACTCAGATTGGACCTAGTGGAACCAAGGAGCTCCTCACAAGAGCACAGTGGCCACAAGAGGAGAATCCTTTCATAGACGAGTCCTTATTTCAAAAAGGTGCTGTACTTGGGGATAGTGACTCAGTGGTCTTTTGTTTGTTTGTTTGTTTGTTTGTTTGTTTGTTTTTTGAGGCAGGCTTTCTCTGTGTAGTTTTGGTGCCTGTCCTGGATCTCACTCTGTAGACCAGACTGGCCTCCAACTCACAGAGATCCACCTGGCTCTGCCTCTTGAGTGCTGGGATTAAAGGCGTGCACCACCACCGCCCAGCCTGATTTAGTAATCTTTTTGTTGATTTTTGTTGATGTCTACGAGCTGTACTTTTTCTAGTGCTAAAAGAGGCCAAGAGTACTGCATATGCATTCCAAGACTCAGTCCGTGCTTTCCAGTGCTGAAGTACTTAAGTCAATGCTAACAAAACTACCACGTCCTACCATTTCCTTATCTACTTGAGAGAGCTGCTCAAGATGGCCAAGGGCTCAGTGAGTTAAATAACCAACTTTACCACCATTTGGCACAGTTCATTCTGACTCCTGAGGCCCCAGAACCCTAGAAACTTTGGTGGATAATTAGATATGTCTGAATGAGCCCAAAGGAACCGGTGCTGACTCACCTGCCAGCAGTTCTTTGATTTTTAAGTCAAAGATAACGTGACTCACCTTCCACTGCGAAGGGCAGATACAAAAAAAGGAGTTGTGCAGATTGACGCAGGTACCCCCATTGAGGCAGGGATTGCTGCTACAAACCTTCCTCTCCACATTCTGGAAAACAACAGGGCAGTCAAAGTCAGGGAGAGAACGAACGGTACTTGTCCTCGGCACCCAGTGCAGGGCAGGCTTCAGTCCGGGTGAGGGCTTCCTCCAGACTTCCTCCAGTGATTCACATTATCCTTCAAGTCATTTCTCTTGTGAAAACATCAACCGTGCTCACTTTCCTTAACGCTTTACATACTTTAAACATGGATAGGGGTGATGATCCCCTGTTCCTTAGAAGCATCATTCATCTGAGAAATATGTGCTACTAAATAGGAATAAAGGGTTCAAGTGTGGATGTAAGAATGGGTATTCCTGTTGCACTAAGAAAATGAAATGGAAATTTCCATTCTTTTGCCTAGTGGTCTTATCTCAGGTACCTCTAGATAAGCCTTTGAAAACTGATCATCTTTGATTACCACCCCTCCTGCCATTGGCTCAGATGACTGAACTCTTTTCTCTACAAGCCCCTTTGTTTGAAATGTGGCCAGCTAAGATACACCTCCTGCCCTCTGCTCACCTGACCGCTCTGAGCAAACAGGACTACCTTTGTCCACACAAACTGGGGACCTCACCCTTTGTCAGCTACCAGTTTCAATTCTGTACACTTTGTAAAGACTTGGGGGTGCAGAGGCAATGGCTTCATAGAGGGCAAGTCATGATGCAATCAGGGTATTTTACTGTATTGGTTTTGGTAAAATTCTGTTTAAAACAGGAACAAAGTGTTCATTATGTGGATGCACGTGTACAACCAAAGGCTCAGAGGAACTCAACTTGGTTCTGGAGACAAAATTCAGAACTAGAAGACCCCCAACTGGCCCGGCGCTGCTTACTGCAGAGCCCATGCTTCCTCTGCCCTTGTCCTAAATCACAGGACTGCACGTGTGTGTCTCGTTATGAACTCGGCTTTCTTCCCCCATTCGGTTTGTCTCTGTTCCAGAACCACAATGAGCTGTGCCCATTAAGGGATCAAAGGACGTTATTAAGAACATTTGCCACAAACTTATGAGTTTTCTGGTGAACAAAAGCAAAGCTGTCTAGGGATTAAAATGCCAGAGATGGTGGGGGTCCAGCAGGAAGGGAAATCAGTGAGCAGTCAGGAGGAAGACAATATGGAGCATCTGTGCTGACCGTGGAGCCCTTATCCTATCCAAAAGCAGAAAGAAATTGACATTGGAAATCACTAAAAACTCTTCTTGAGTGATGGGGGAGAGGATAGCAGAAGCTCATTTTGATCACAATCTTTGGTTCTTGACCAGTAGTGAAACTGGGAAGCACTGTAGGAGTTAGAAAATGCCCATGTGGCCGGCCAGGCAGTGGTGGCACACCCCTTTATCCCAGCACTTGGAAGGCAGAGGCAGGCCTTCTGTGAGTTCGAGGCCAGCCTGGGCTACAGAGTGAGTTCCAGGAAAGGAGCAAAGCTACACAGAGAAACCCTGTCTCGAAAACAAAGGAAGAAAGAAAGAAAGAAAGAAAGAAAGAAAGAAAGAAAGAAAGAAAGAAAGAAAGAAAGAAAGAAAGAAAGAAAAAGAAAATGCCCATGTTGCTTTGCTCCACAGCACGCACTGTTCCCTGTTCATTCTCATGTGCACAGCTATTCCCCGAAGAGATAAAGGCTTGAGGTAGAAATCCATTGTCAGTGGTAAAAAAAAGGGAGCATGAACTTGTTCATCAAACTTTACTCCCAAAGTAGAAGACAATGCTTTAATTGCCATGGAAATAAATTGTGACTATTAGAGCAGATGCTATCAACTGGAAATCGCAGAAATGTCATATGGAATTGTAAGTACTGATAGATTCTATGCATCTTTTGGGCAGAAGGCTGTGGTCTCAACAGAAGCCTTAGTCATTTACCCACAAGGATGGCGGAAAGCATCAACTTACACAGCTGGACCTGCACATGGCGAGGTTATAGGGTGTTTGCTCTGGCAAGTGCTTCAACTTGAATTACCAGCCAGTGCAGTTTAAGGAGACCGGGAACATTGTGCACACCCCTGGAATCCTGAGCTCAATTTGAAGAGGCTTCGTGGCTTTTTGAAACCCAGTTATTGGTGAAAGTTGGGAGATTGCTAGCTGACTAAGAGTATGCAAGTCCACAGCAGCATGGCTAAAGGAGGCAGTTAGGGGAGGGGCCTGTGGGCTGTGAACTCAGAGGTCAAAGACCTCACATTCTTAGAGGCCTTACAGTGGCATAGTGCCCAGGGTCCTGACAAGCATCCTAGGGGACATAAGTTGGAACAAGAATCAAACATTGGAAAATCAAGTTTTTGATATTGATCATGTACCCCTTAAAATAAGACAACTTTTTTTATTAATTATTATTATTTTTTTTTTAGGCAAAGTTACACTATGTATCCCAAGCTGGCTTGTAACTCACTGTGTACCCTAAAATGGGCTCAAACTCTCAATCCTCCTGGCTCAGTCTCCTAAGTACTAGGGTTACAGAGGAGCAATAGCCACATCTACCTTAAAAATGATGTTCGTATATTTTCAGGGACTATCCAGTCACAGGACTTACCTGCTGCAAACTCTGAAAATTCCTCTCAAGATCCACAAGCTGTAGTAGTGGGGAAGAAAATGTATCAGTTAGCTGGTGCACATGTTTCACATGGGATGTTGACCTCTGCTCTGCTTCTCCCTGAGGGACGTGCTGTGTGTCCTGGCTTTCATTCATTGATTTTTCCCTCCTCATCCCTCTCCCTCCCGGGGTTCCTTTCCATTCTATTCCAAGGTCTTTTGAAAAGGAGTACAACCCACTGATAAGCTGACTCTCTGCTTCTTTAACATGGCGATTGTGGCACAAATGACGGTGATAACCCCCTCCACCAGCGAGGACGATGCTATCAGAACGTGAGCAAAGATAGGTCTCGCACCAAGTCTCTGTCATAGCATTTACTGCCTTCCGCCACCACTCCTGACCCTCCGTTACAGTTAGACCACTTAACCCCAAAGTTCACAATGATAATGGTAAACATCTAAAGATGGAACCGAGTTGATACCACATCACCTGAAAAGTGCATTACTTACAAAGTTGGATTAACAAGAACTCATTTCCTCTTACAATGTGTGCCACGTGTATGTCAGCCTTACCTTGGAGTCAAGTTGCTGGATTTGACTAAGTATGTTCTGAGGAAGACCAGTTGTGTTCCTCTTTAAATCTATAATGTCATCTTTGTTTCTCTGGATCTAATTTTAAAAAGAAATGAAGAAAAAGGAGAAGAATAACGGTAGGGTAAAAAACATTTCCATCTCACAAGAGCAAGCATTAATGCCTTACCTATGATAAAGCCCAGTGCAACGCCACATATAATAATAATTAGACCAAAATAGATATGGCACAACCTCATTGATTCTCTTCTATAGCAACATAAAAATGTTTTTTTATATGTATCCCCATTATATACTAACATTTCAGGGTATTTATTAAGAAGCATGGTGGGCTGGGGATAGAGCTCAATGACAGGGAACTAGCCTAATATGTAAAAATCCTGGGTTCAATTCCCCAATACCACAACAATGTACGGTTTTGAATGAGACTTTGAATTTTAAATCTTGCCCCAGTCATTTATTGTGCATTTTTGGATATTAAAAACTGATTGATCGCACTTGTAGCTCATAAGTACAAGTGATACTTGTAGTGATGTAGAGTAATAATAAACACCTTCATGGGGAAATCCTGAGAGTCAAAGGATATAATATACAACCTGTGTGTGACCCAGACACAGCTCTAAATGCTGGCTCTAACATTATGGCTAACACACAGCTTGCTGTCATCAAAGCTGCGTACTGAAAACATTCAATACAGCATGAGAGTGAGTGACCACTCTGTGGTGGCAAAGATGCTGTAGAGCACACCTGTGCCTGCCTCTGGTCCCCCTCCTTACTTCCCTCCCCATTGGAGGAGTTCTGGGTTTTCTTTCTGGATCTGCTCTGGACTGTAGAATCTGTAACTGCACAGTGAGCCTCCTCTTTTGGAATTGATCCCTCTCTCCCCACCATGAAGCCTTCCTGTGGCTTCTTTTTAAGAACTTTTCTTCCAGTTGTGTTCTCTACGCTCAGGATTCAAGTTGCCGACCACTACTGTCCTGGACAACTAAGTTACATCAGATGGATATACAAAGCAACATCTGTATTTTTCCAGTGCATTACCTGATGTAAACATTCACCAAGATCTTCATCGTTTAATTTGACTTTTCCAAGGGATCCAGTTCTAAATTCAATGTTTTGGGCAGAGCTTGTAAGAAACACTAAGTTTCCCCCCTCTGTAGTCATCCGAGGCCTATACAATTCAATCAGAGAATTTATCAGTCATTAGCAAATCTAATTCGAAAGCAGTTTCTTGCTGAATAACAATAGACTTTCTATATCTTCACCTTGCATTCAACCCAGCCAAATCTTCTCTGCTCGTCTATCATTTGTTCTCTGAGAATTTCCCAATGGTATTTCCCCAGAATTGCAGATGTGACTCATTCACAAGTGGGCAAAGAATAATTGTGAATAAGAAACCAATTCCTTATACCAGCACCAATCTTCTCCCCCTGTTGGCTTTCCACCATCACTGCTCTCCTCCAGAAATGCTGCACTTCTACATACCTGGTTCCTTGGGACAGATAGCAAGGACATTAGTAGAAATGAGCCATGTGTCTACTTACTGGTGGAGATCAGCAGTCCTTTTCTGTCGCTTCTGCTCAAGCTCTCCAGTTTCACCATCCAATTTGGCTATCATCAATAAAGTAACAAAACCCCAGAGAAAGTGTGGGGACATGTTCCTCAGCAGCCTCCCAGTTCGCCAGGCCAGAGGGAGACCACTCCAGCCAACTGAGTCTGGCAATTTGAGAGCAGCGAACCAGGCGGCTGTACTTTGATCAGCAGAATATTCTTTAACTTTCCAGGCTTTCCAAGAAGGCTTTAGTTATTTTGTCCTTCCTGAGGAATGTCAATGATCTCAGATCTCCAGTACTGTTCAACTTATAAGGGGTCAAAATCTACCTCAAGTGATGTACAACTTAATCTTTGTTTGTTTAACCTTTGAAACAGTAACCAGCAGCTTTGGAAACATCCACTGAAGGAGTCCTTGCTTAGGAGGCACTCGGCTTTAGGTGAATGGTGCTGGAGAAATAGAATTTCTTCTGCAAGAGAAGTTGATTCCTTATCACATACCTTGCATAAATGTTACTGCTAAATGCTCTTCATTTAAGACCCGAATTTAAGAACTGAAACTATAAAACTATTAGCAGAAAACAGGGGGAAAATATGCCTCTGAATTTGGAATCATTTCTTGGTCCTGAATGACAAAAATATGAGCAGTAAAAAGCAAAAGAAACTGAAAGAGAAAGATTCTATGTCAAAATTCAAAGCTGTCGCACATCAGAAAGGACACTTTTGAGGGAAATTAAAAGGTAGCTTCAGAGGGAGCCACCTTTCATAGTGGGGAGCTGCTGTGGAGGTGCTTCTGCTCCAGGACATGACCCCCACCCAAGTTCATGTAGGTAATTAAACTCAGTAGGTCACATCCACAGGAAGGCATGGAAATAGTCAGGGAGCTTGTTGGAAAGAAGGGACTCAGTGGGAGGAGGAGAAGGAGAGGAAAGGGTAATGGGCACGAATATGATTAAAATACTTGATGCAGATACATGAAATTGTCAAGGAAGAAATAAAAATACTTTTAAAGTCACTCAAAGAATTGGAGGAAATATTTGGAAACCATATACACCAAAAGAGATTAACATCCAGAATTTCTTTTAAATTCCCACAATTCAACAACAAAACAACACAATTTAAAAATGAGTAAAGGCACTGAATGGGTATTTCCCCCAGAAAAAGCCTAACCATATCACCAAGATATGGTTAACATCTATACTCACCGGGAGAATCCAAAACAAAACCATAATGAGATATAACTCCGTACCCAGTAAGCTCCATACTATTGAAAAACAGAAAACAAGTGCCAGCAGAAACCGAAAGTTTAGTGCATTGGTAGAGAAATGATGCTGTTGTTATAGAAACCAGCCAGGAGTTCCTCAAAAATTCAATGAGGACTTAACATATGATCAGTAATTTCACTTCCAGGTGTATATGTATAATCAGTGAAAACAGGAACTCAAAAAGATACCTGCACTGCAGTGTTCACAGAAGGATTACTTGCAATAGGCAAATGCAAAATCAACCCAAGTGTCCATTCACAGATGACTCGATTAAAATGGGTACACACAGACTATGGGGTTTTGGTTTATTTTATTGTGACAATGTAGGCTAGGCTAGCCTCAAGCTTGTGATCCCTCTGCCTCCACTTCTCCAGGGCTAGAATTACAGGTTTACACTGCCATATCCAATTGACAATCAAATGTTTCTCAGCCATAAAAAATAAAATTTGACATACACTACAATGTAGACAAACCCTAAAGATATTAAATTAACAGTTCCAAAAAGAAAAACACCCTCTAAGATTCTGCTTACATGAGGTGCCTGAATTAGTCAAACTCATATATACAGAAAACAGAATGGTGATTCCCACATGCAGGAGAATGAGAGCTCACTGTTTAATGCATGTGGAGATCCACATTGGAAAGATGAACAGCTCTGATGAGGGATAGCAGTGATGACTGAAGTATGAGCATACGTAATTTTACCGCCACTCAACTGCAAGACTAAAGTATGGTAATATATATTTTCCAATGACTTTTACATTGAAACTGTAGTTAGTCCTGAGTTTCTTCCATCTGTAGATGCTGCACACGATCAAACAAAGCTTCCAGAGCCCAGGAGACACTCCTAGAGGTATAACTCCAGGGCCTACAGGCCCAGTAGGGAGCTACCAGCATCAGCACCCCAACTTCTCTATCTCAGCAAGCAGCTCAAAGACCATCCCAGAGCTCTGGCTCAACATGGGCTTTGACCAAGTCAACCTAAGCTCAAGGGAGCTGCGACTACCTGGATTGCCTGTAAGAATAGTTCATCTTCTAGAGGTTTCTGGAGAAGAGTCATCTCTGCCCCAGCATGCTGATCTTTACATCCATTCTTCTGATTCTTCTTTCTCCTCCACTTGGGAAATCACAAAATGATTTTCCTTCAAGCTGATATTGAGATCAAATGGTGATAGGTTTTGTTGTTTAAGAGATAGATGTGATGTAACGGGCTGGAGAAATGGCTGGGTGTTTAAGAGCATGTACTGCTCTGCCAAAGAATCAGAGTTCCATCCCAGAACCCATGTCCAGTGGCTTACAGCTGTCTGTCTGTGACTCCAGCTCCAAGGAGTTCTTACTCCTCTGGCCTATGTGAACACCTGTACATGTGCACACACCTGCATGCATAATTTTAAATACAAAAATCTCTTAAAATGGAGAAATAAATATAACACATAGTATTTGAGGTTGAACATAATAGTTTCAAATTTTCATTAATCCAAATTTGCAATCTACCATGTTGGTAGACCCCCAAATCACACAGAACTAAAAGTTTTCTAAAACTACTAGAACCTAAGACATCTTTTAAGAAGTGGACTAGTTCAAGATTAGGCTTTTGGCTCCAACCCCAACGTTCTTGGGGAGTGACTAGAATAATGAAAGAGTAGCAAGAATGTTGAAAAAGTAAAAGAGGGTTTTTTTTGGCAAAAGTGAAAAATAAAACGATTAGAGATGGAGCCAGAGAAGTGGGCATGTCTTAAGCTGTTGCTATGCTGAGGGGCTCTATCCTTGTCATGGTCTTTGTCGTTGCTACAGTTCTGGGCTCGCTATGTGCTGTAACTTACATGGGTTCTATCATTTCATCTTTATGACAGATGAGGAAATTTGTCTTAGAAGTTAATTTCTAATTATTTCTTCAGACATTTACTATTACCTCCTAATTTACTCTTAGTTAATTGGATTTTATTTCACTGAGTTGATATTTCTAGAACACCTAATTTGTATGAGACTGTATTATACATTGGGAAATGTCAGTTAATAAAAGCTAAGGAACTTTAACTCTGGGGCAAGAAGACAGAAAAGAATACAAAGATATAAATGTACAGGCTATTCTCAAATAAAATAAGAGGGATAAGAGGGTGGTATGGCCTAAAAGAGACTGGGGGAGAAGGACATACTTACCCTGGCGGGCAGGATAGCATCTCTGAGGAGATAACACTTAGGGAATCACCTGAAAACTGTTGACACCCACTCACTATCTGTGAATCCTCATCCCTGGGTCCCAGGACTACTTACTTTTCCTCTTCCACTAAGCCATATAGACTGGATCTACCACTACTGAATCTACTCCTCAGCTTCCTCACTGGACTGGACTCTCTTTCAGCTGAATCACATAGTTTGAGAGCATGGACCATGCATGTCCCTCTCCGATTCTACGCAAAAGCTAGAACTACTGGGGAATAGTGAAGGGTGGAGTATAGTGTATTTGGAGGGGTCCTGATTAGTTACTGATGCACTCTAACCTTCCATGAACACACAGACAAACTTATACTAAGGAAAACAAAACCAAATTTAAGATTGGAGGAACAACCACATGAAAACTCAACTCTTAAAAATATCCCTTGGTAATTACCATTATATTGCTTAATATGCACATAGTTAAATGGATGCTCTGTGGTCAAGGATGATTACATGGTATAGTATACAGCATACCTTGTCTATGGTATTCAAATGTTTACTACTTTTTGTTTTTAAAGCCTTCCAAATTTCTCCTGTGTATTTGGGTGTTGCTGTTTTGCTTTGTTTTTTGAGACATGGCCTAACCTTGTGGTCTGCTGGCCTCACATCTGAGATGTTCCTACTCAAGTATAGCAAATGTTGACATTACAGCTGTATGGCCATGGGCAGAGCTTATAACCATTAGTTTATAATTCTTTCACTAAACTGTGTGTTTTTGGAATTTATGCCTTTGGTTGGTTTTGCCATGGAATGCATTCTCTTTATTATAGAAGAGGATTTCATTGTATTTCATACCCCTGCTTGCCTGTCCAGTCATCAGCTGAATAGGTTCCAGTTCAGCATTATCATAAATAAAACAATTATAAATATTTTGGAAGGTCTGTGTGTCAATGTGCATGTTTTAGTGTTTTCTGGTAAATATTAAAGGCAATTGCTGAGACATGGTTAAATAGTTACAGCTTTATTAGAATTCGTGAAGCTCTTTTTCTTAGAACATCCTAATTACGTACAAGTGCTCCAGTTGTTCACATTGTGCCCGTCACTTGGCATTGTTGGTGTTTAACTTCTAGCCATCTTAGTTGGTATGCAGTGGTATCTCATTATGATTCAAGTGAGAGTTTACTAATGACTGGAGAGACTATGAGTCTTTGTATTATTTTTGTCATTTGTACATCTTATTTGGTGATTTGTCTGTTCAAATCTTTTGTTTATCTTTAATTATAATAAAATTACATCATTTTCCCTTCTGTTTTCCCACCTTCAAACTCTGCCATGTTCTTCCTGTAATGTTTCTTGTATGTGTGTGTTTTTAGGGCTGACCATCTGCTAATAACCAATTTTACTGAAGATTTAACAAATCTAAATTCAAGTCTTTCCAAATATATGTCTTGCAAGTATTTTTCTCACAACCTGTGTAAAATAGTTCATTTGTTTACGAGTATTTTTCAAGTAATAAGCAATAAATGAAATTTTAAAAAGACTATATAATAAGTAATTACAGATGGTATCATTCAATATGAAAATTCAGAAAAGCCAAAGTTATATTAATAGAAACTAATCAGAAGTTGTCCAAGGTTGGGTGGGAGGCATTGTCAGTAAGAAAACATGAGGGAAGATTTATGATAAATAATAAATACTTGATACCTTGTTTGTATGATTTATAGAACTGCATGCTTAAAATAGATGACCTCTTGTGAGTGTAAGCTATTACTTTTTAAAATGGCTTAAAATTATTTGTCTTGTATTTGTAAATGCCACTGGCCTGACAATGCTTTCCATTGCTGTGATAAACCATAACCAAGTCAATGTACAGAAGGAAGAGTTCATTAGCGCTTGTGGTTCCAGAGGGACAAACATCCATCACCGTCATGGTCGGGAAGCCTGGCAGCAGGTATGCATGGAGGCTGCAGCAGCAAGCTGAGAGCTCACATCCTGAACTGCAATCAGAGAGAAGAACTGCCAATGGTAGGAGTCTTCAGACTCTCAAAAGTGCCTCCAGGACTTTTTCCAACAAGGCTACACCTCCTAAACCTCTCCAAACGGTGACAGCAACTGAGGAGCAAGGGTTTGAATATGTGGGTCCATGGGAGACATTCTCATTCAAACCATCACAGCCACCATATAGAAGGATGATATACAATACTGATGTTGGTATTGAATGCCATGAAAAACACCCGATAGCTTCCTCACAAATAATAACAGATAAATGTTACACAATGACCCAATGCTTGAAGTTTAACCACTGGCACAGAGATAAGAGGGAAGTTTGACAATGGAAACTATTTGGCAAGTTTAGACAATGATAAGACAGGCTGGTGTCTTCCTGTACGAAGGACAATTCAGACTCTCTAGGTCTGAACAAACACATTTCTTGATTATGCTTTTCCTAAACATCCCTGACTCGGCAGATCTTTGTAGCTTAAAAGTCTCTGGTATGGTCTTAATAAAAACTTCCTCTTTTACCACATTTTTCTCATTTTAATAATGTGCTTACTGTTCAACAAGGTAAAATCTTTACTCTAATTCCAGTCTAGGTCTGTGGCTCTTAATTATCTTTTATGTTAGAAAGAAAAAAAAAAGGAGGCAAATTCTTTGAAGGTCTGGCTGACCTTTGATGAGGAGTTGGAGATTTTACATCCAGCTCATTGACTCAGCTTTTCCTCAAATCAATAGACAAGTCAGACTCTCCTATTCCGATGACATTGAAAGCAATATAAAAATCAATCTGCTCACTGTGGGACATTATCACTCATTCTGTTCCCTTGCTGTATGCAGAGTTTCTCCAGCAAAGACAAAATCCTTTTACAATACATGACCTTCAGAATAACCTCCTCTGCTTCCTCCGATGGCAAATGGTCCATAGCCATGAAATTCCAGCTCTGACTAACAAAGCTTGTGTCTACTCCTGAATCCAGAATGCATTTACTAAAAGTTTACACGTGCCTTTCCATATCAGCTACCTTCTGGAAGCTACAAATTTAGTATAAAACAAGGGGAAGTTGCTTTCCTCCAAAGGCTCACTTCTAGAGAATACCATACAGCTGATGGGAAAAGCGGGGGTTCTGAGGCTCATCATCCAAGTTCATGATCCCCCTCATTTCTTCATCGCATTTTCACATAGCAAAAAGAGGATCACAGCACCAAAGGGCCATAAAACTGCACAGCACATTTAATCTCTGGTACATAACAACTGTTCTACATATACAAAGTTGCCATCATGTCATAGATTAATAAACAGATATAATTTATCCCTCAGTCTCCACCTTCTCTCTGGTTTAGGTTCCTAGAAGCAAAACAAACAGATGTGTAGACCAACAACAAAATACAGAATTCATGGTTGTCCACGTTTTACTGTGAGACATTAGGTACAAGTAAGAGTGCATGATCTCCTTACTTAGAAGATTCCAGAAGAGAATCATTCATTTTGGACTCTGAGTGAAGAAGATAGCTGAGCTGGAGATAGGAGTGTAGAGCAAAGGTCAATTGCTGTCTGAAGACAAGGCACGCTGGGTCCAGGAAGCAGATAACAACTCCACCTTAGGAGATACAAAGCAAGATTAACTTAAATCCAGGTATCTTCAAGAGCAGTCTGACCAAACAGGAGCCTTATAAACAGGATAAAGTGGATTTTTCACAAGGTGCGAGCAGCTCGACCCTTGAATAAGGAAGATTTGCTTTAGGAGCTGCTAAGCACCAGGAAAAGGAACCACATGTGAGACTAGTTCCAAAACACCCAAGAATTTCCTCATAAACATTTTTAATTCATCAAAATAAAACTACTAGGCCTGAGCAAGCTCTTAATGGTGTTTGTTATACTCTTGACTTATGTTCACCGGCCTCTATTCTCTTTCACATCTTTAGCCAAGTACATGCAAATGTATTCTGCTTTGTTGAAGATACCAGGCGCTATATGGAGCAAGCGGAGGGGGGAAATCTGCTGCTCCAAATGGTCACTGTATCACTAATAAATCAATTAATTTATGATTTCCTAACCTCTGTTCCCAGTCCCACCTCTGGTCTCACCTTCTTGGAGTTTTGGCCCATCTTTCTTACAGATGTCTCAGTCCACTTTTCTCTCTTCCCCAAGCATAGTGTTAATAACCTGAATGACTTTCTCTTTTCTCTGGTCTTTAACTTTTCCAAGATCTTGGCACATGTTTGCTTTTTCTGTGACACTAGTTCATCTTCTTTTATATTCTGAACTCTCAGTTCTGCCTCCACTTTTTAATCTTAATCTTTCACAAATGAAAATCCTATGGTCATCAAGAGTGTATAGGCAAGTAAGTATTAGTACACAAGAATGTCACAGGAGGGGAATTTGGGGCAAGAAAGGGCCATTGTAATGAGAACACTGTTAAGGACACACACACATACACACACACATACCACACTGCACACATACACACACACACACACATACACACTGCACACACACACACACACACCACACTGCGCACATACACACACACACACACACACACACGCCACACTACACACACACACACACACACACACACACACACTACACACACACACCACACCACACCACAAAACATTATTAGATCATAGTGGAGGAGTGAGGTAATGAAGGCTAAGAAGGGAAGTGCAAGTTTAGCTAGAAGCCCATTTGAGTCTAAAAGAAATAAGTATTTCTTCAGGAAAAGTCATGGGATTTGAAGTTGCAGAGAGAGAAATGGAGGGACATAAAGCTTTGAGGGGGCTACAAAAGTTCTAGAAAGCTCATGTGTGTCTGTGTGAAAGATGAAATTTTTAAAACGGCCAGGAAGTTATATCAGGGAGGATCTTTCATTGCCATTTAATGAGCCTAGCTCTGTAAAGGATGGATAGTTACGCTAGTTTTCCAGGGCAGAGATGAGCATGGCCATTTTTCATCTTACAGCATCCTTGCTTAGAGAAGTCTCAGGTCCGGGGTTCGGAGGCTGGAGCACAGGACAAGAGACATGGCTTGAAGAGGCCCTGGCTGTGGCAGTAGACGAGCCAATAAAAGACAGTGAGAAAGATATTTTAACAATAATAACTACTGGAAAAAGGACACAGCTCATATCCCCTCAGAAGTATCGGGGAGGTAACAGTCGTGCTTCTTACTTGAGAAATGAGAAGGACAAAGTGTCATTAGCTAAGTAAGAGAGTCAGAGGAAGTTTGTGAAAAGAAAAATCCATCCAAGAAATGGATGGAAGGACCTTCTGTCCCTCAGCTGCCTCACAGCTCCCCTTCCCACCACTCACCTAACATGGGATAGGAAAGAGCTACAAGTGGCCTAGACTAGAAAACCTTGTGACACTCTAGGAGTGCCGCTTGACCCAACTCAGGCTCAAAAATCTCCGTTTCTACTCTGGATCTCCTGAATCGAGCTTTTCCCTCTAAAGACACCCACATTCATGATCAGTTAAGTGTGAAGACTGTCACTCACTAGTCAGGCAAGTCACTGTACTTGCGTTTCTGTTTTTCTTAGACCACTCTTTAAAGTTTCTGCAACTCTAACTCTTTGCCTTCTGTGGTTCTACTTGGTAAGAAGGTACTCTTTTCTCCTGATCCCAAATCTTTCCATTTCATAGCTTGTTGTTAATAGAAGTAGCATCATCTATTAATTTAAAAATGTGAGAGCCGATTTTTGACCATTTCTTTTGTTTCCCATGAGGACTTGGCTCTAAGTTCTTTGTCTCCTGTTTGCTGGCTTGTCTGGATCTATTTCATGTGCGAATTGCTCTCCAGGACCTCACTGAACCATCTCTGAGCACTTAATCTCAGCTTAAGATAATAGAGAGCAGATGGCAAGCTCCAAGTCCATGGGTAGTGTTTATAGCTACCCAGGCTTATCAGAGGGCAAGATGGCAATGTCATGGGAATCTTAAACATCAAATTTGAAGGCATTTTGCTTGAGGCATCCACATCTTCAGACATGCATGCCTAAATACATAAATAAAAATAAAACTTTAAAAACCCTATGTTTATAAATGCCACTGTAGTGGTCTTTATATATATATATACAAAATTTCATGGCAACACAACATTGATCCATTTGTCTTCATTTTCCATGTAAGATACTATGAAGTAATTATGGAAAAGCATGTAGTTTCAAATTGTTAGCTTGCTTACTCCCTGGGAAGTGCATTATCACCTAGAAAAAGAACAAATCCACTCTTGTGTTGAGTTGAGCTTTTTGAACACAGTGTGGTCTTGAGTCATGGAAAATAATGCCTGCATTTGTTCTCCATGCTCATTACGACAGTGACTGTAATTATCACCAGGGAAATGAAAAAGAAGCACAAGTTAATCATTACATGTGAATAGTTCAGTGTCGGCAGGGATGGTGCCTAGCAAGTAGATTGTTAGACATTATTGAGAGTTTGATGTATTTTTGTTTCTTCAAATTTTTTTAACCCACAATAATCCTGCCAAAACACAGTTACAAGAATAATCCAAACACTCTTAATTAGAGAGAAAAGGGAAGAGAATTAAGTTTTGGGTATCAACCATAGGGAAACTGGGGTGTTGAGGGCATGTGTGAATACATGCCATGTACCATAGGCTTCCTCAGTTAACATGTTCTGGAAACATAAACATGTACCGGTAGTCCCCCATCACTGTGAGTAAAGCATTTCTTACAAAAAGGGCATAGAGCTAAATAAATATAAACTTCTGGGATTTGGGGACTCAAAAGCTAGTTGAAAATAACCCAGCTCTGTACTTGCTGCTACAACTGGGAGTTGAGCACTTCTTAGGGACAAGTCAAAGCTGGGTTTCCATGAAGGTGTGCAGTAGTAAGGTAAGGTTTATCTTTGATGGAGACATCCATGGATCCCCATAATAATCCTTTCCCAATCAACTTAAAAGGATAAAATTAGTTTTTTTATTTGGTGATGTCTCAAATTTTCTGAATGAGACAATGGTGTGAGATTGGACACCATCTGTGCTATAATTGAAGATGCCTGCACCCAGAGTCCACTGTGGATGACTAAAGGCAATAAACAATGGCAAAAACACTTAGAATGGATGTGATTTTTTTTTCAAAGAGAGTAAAGTACATTTTCAACAAATGTTGTGTCCAATGAGAGGAAGCAAGGAAGTGAGTGTACCTCTATGGAGGGATCAATTTCACTGATCCTCAGCACTTCTCAGACCTCTTGTGATTTTCATTAAGAAGATACACATTAAAGTGGCACACAGCGGCACCTTTATCTTAGAGGAAGCTTTGCTTGGCCCCTGTGATTTATGATCAGGGTGACTTAACAAGGCCAGTGCTTTCCAAAGGCCTGTCATTGCCAGGGGATTTGTTAATTGAAGTGCAGCACCAACCCGTGGGAAGATTTAAGGTGTTGTCATCAAGGGCAGGAAGAAGGATGGGATGACCTCACATCTAAGTCTTTTCCAGTATCATTATTCTATATAAAACAAAGCCTTTGCCCCTTTGGATGTTTTCTTTATGGTGGCTTGGTCTATATTTATTACAGAGGCACTGCTAAATCAGGGTTTGTCAACAGTTCCTAGACTATGTTTAGAAGAGTCATAAACAATACTGTAAGACTTGTACACAATTCTGGCATTAAATACCTTTCCCAATAATATCAGCTTGTCCTTCCTCTGTTGGTTGACTAATAGAATTATTAAAAACTTCCCCAAGTCATGAAAGAAATTACAATGACGATGCAAAGCACATTCCCATTCAAGTCAGGTAACCAGACAATTATTTATTAGGCACCCACTGTCAGGAGCTGAGAGAGGTGTCATGAGTACAGAACTGGGAAGGATGAAGCCTTTGCCCTCTAGGAAAATGTCTAGGAGGTAGGGTATTGTATCCCATGACACCAGAATGGAAATGAAGCTGGAACATAACTAGCTTTCTCGGTATCTGGCACATCTTGCTATTGTCATGTCTTTCTTGCTCAAACTGTGATTGTCCCTGACTTCAGATTATTATATGAGACCCTGGATCCTATTTTATTGTTGTAGTTTTGAAACGAACTCTTACTATAACCCAGAGTAGACTGGAACTTCCTTTGTAGGCTAGACTGGTCCCAAACCTGTAATCCTCCTGACTCAGCCTTCCAAGTGATGCATTTACAGGCATACACCAACATACAACTGGGTCCTACCTAAATCTTTTATTTTAGCAGGTGATTTGTCCATTTATGTTCACTGCAGAGGTCTTAGTTTATAATTGTAAGCTGTTATTCTGATGACAATTTAGTTCACAAGACCTTTGTTGTTTTGGTCTGCTTAGTTTATATTGTCCTGATGAGGTCTCAATGGTCCATCCATGCTACTGCTGTAAGTGAAAATAGCATCTTCCTTGGGCTAGACTAACCTGGTGACTCCTCTAGACACGAGTGTATGGACCATAGTAAGGAAGACTTCCCAGGTCAGGCATCTCTGTGGTGTGATCCTCTTGACAGTACCATTGGATGATACCCTTGAGCAGGTATAGGATCTGAGGTCTGGCAGGGAAGTGGAACACTGTGCTTAGATGCTTCTCTGCGGGCTTTGGACACACTGGTAGAAGATGAGGCCACTGTATTGGTGTTATGAACAAGATACAGTTCTATCTGGACTGAAGTGAGCCTCCCAGGCTGCCTTCTGCTTCTAGGCTGTATGTTGGGGACTACTGACACCGAGTCACCCATTTTCTGTGCAGCCGAGATGTCAGGAGATGTCTTGTAAGTGTCCTCTAGCCATGGGAACCTACACCAGCTTGTGTTTCTCTGCACACCTGCAGAGTCTTCTCTACCTTCTGTTTCATTATATAATTATATTCACACCGGGTTTAAAATTGTGCTAAGGGAGAAACAAGGATAAATTCGAGTTCTCTGGTCAAGCATAGAAGTCAAAACACAGTATTTTAGGATTTGTTATTATCTGTATATATTCCCTAAAACCCAAAGCACATCCTAGAGGTTATTTTTATGGTCATGTGTTCCAAACTTGAGTAAATTTGGCCTCCTGAGGGTGGAAAAAGTGACAGTGATCAACATTTTAAGTTTAAACATCATATTATGATACCTTCTCTACAGCTTTGATTCCAATTCCACTATGGTCACGATGTCCATCCACTCAGCAGATATTTGAGTGTTTTCTATGTGACAGCACTACTGGATAAATAGTAGTGGGGGGAAAGTGTTTAAACATCTTCACTGTAGCCTGAGGAGCCGGCTCAGTGAATGAAATGCTTGCTGCATAGACGCAAGGACCCGAGTTCAGATCCTCCCCATCCACATGTGTGCCTGTAATTCCAGTGCTGGGGAGTGGGTAGGAACGGGCAGCTAGTTTAGTCAAAATGGTGAGCTCCAATTTCACTGAGAGACCTTGTCTCAAAAAACAAGGTGTAGAGTGGCCAAGGAAGACACTTGATGCTGAACTCTGATCTATGCACACACATGCTACACACACAAATATTTACTCTCACTCTCATGGAAGCTTATATTCTCAAAAGCATAAGGCATCACTGTTCATCAGACACAGCCTTCCCTGAAAGGCCGCTTCTAACGGAAGACTTGGTAGGCGAGGAGAACTAATACACCATAAAGAGAACTGTTGAAGTTATAAAAAACCAATTTTAGAATAAAAATGCTTAGTTTTTTTTTCCTAAATTTGATGTGACAGCAATCTATCCCAGTTGAAAATGCCTAGCATGAAAATTCTAGAAACACCTCATCTAGATTCATCTGAGTGTGATCAGTAGAGAGGAGAAGTTTAAGAAAGGATGAGCATCTCTGAGAAACAAGCGTCTTGACAATGAGGGTAGTCTAAATCCCCAAGGACAGTTAAGAGTGCAGCTCCAGAACCACCCTCTTTCTGCCTCTCTCCCTCTAGGTGATCTCATCTAATTATAGAGCCAGCCCAGCTAAACAACCACTTCCCTATGAACAGACACCAAAATGCCTTCCAAATGCAGAGTACACAATGAAACCTTATGCATATGCAAGCAAAGGCATTCAAGCAGTGTAGGATTGAAAAGGAGAGAACCCTGTGGGGAAAGCAGCCTCTCTTCTACTATTTGTAAAACTTTCTAAGCTCCTTTTTATAGGGAAAATAAGATTTTTGAAGCTTTAGGAGTCAGCCATGCTGTATTGAGGGAAGTATTGGATGTAGCTGAAAATATGACTCAGGACCAGCGAGATGACTCAACTACCAAGCCTAGTGACCCAAGGACCCACAGGGCAGAAGGAGAGAACTGACTCCTGCAAGTTGTCCTCTGACCTCTCTATATATACATGCCATGAAATGTGTAAGCACTCAAGAACACACATAAAGCATAAAACTAAGTATGTGCTGCCCTCTGACCTTTATATGCATGCCAAGAACTGTGTATGCACTCAAGAACACACATAAAGACACAATAACTAAATACATTGAAGTTACTTAGAACTAAAAGAAGATGCAGAAGCTATGGTAAATACAAATTTATTTGAGAGCATGGGGAAGGAGAAGGTAAAACAGTTTTCTGCACATGCTTGTGTTTCTGGAGCAAACACATTTAAAGCTAAGAGAGACAAAGTGGTATGAGGTCTGCAGGGGTGTGAGTAAAGTATTTTATGTGCATGTAACAAAACAAATTTCACTACCCTGGAGACTTCATATGCGCTTTCACAGAGGCAGTGCCTGAGTGGAATGTTACTCTACACTACCATAGGCCTTAACTACCCAGTTTGCCTTCTGAGGCTTCAGAACTTAACTATGAGTCAAACTGAGCAGAAAATCCAGAAATAACCCCTAAGTTTAAAATTTTTAAAAAGGCATAAAGAAAATATCCAGCATGTACTCCTTACTTAAGAACTTATTTTCTCAGCAGTGAGGGGGAAGAGGAACCTCAGTATTCAAGAGACATTAGAGAATGCCTCAACAACTGGACAAACCGTCAAATTAGAAATAATGTGTAAAGCTTACAAGCAATGTTCCAAAAAAAAAATAAGATTATTTCTAAGTAAGTTCACTGTAGTCCTGGTCAACAGAACACTAGAATTCTAATTTTCCAAGTATCTCATTAATCAATACTTAGTATAAAGACTATATTTTACAATTGAGAATGAAATATTTTATAAATGAAATTAGAAACAAAATAACAGAAAAATAGTCACATCTGATTATATATATCTATATCTATATATAGATATAGATATATATATCTCATATATTAGAACTCTAAATTTCTAATTATGCTACTTGTCTAAAATCTAAAAGTTACCAATAGTCTCTAAGGAGTTTCTCCGATAAATTAGGCTGGGATGCTGAAATCTGCACCGTGTACATATCAAGTCCTGCTTAGACACCATCCAGCATCACCTGAACTCTTCCCCAGGGCCTCTGTGGAGGTTCTGATAACAGGAATTCTCTTGCCTGGTAACCATGTTCAAGAATAGCTTCCTATCAGGAATCCACAGGAACAAACTCTCTCCTCATTGAGAGTGGTCTTCCTATCCACTCATTACTTCTCTTTCCTTGGGATGTTGGTTTTCAGGGTGCCACAGTGGATTTCACTTTAAGAGCAAATACTGACTCCCATGGGATTTCTTAGAAAATACATATTCACCCCCAAGCGACTGGCCCCTGCCTCCTGAGTTTTAACATGGAGGTTGTAGAGATGCAACTAATATGTACTAAGGAGCAGAATTTTCTTCAGATAGTTATTATTTTATAGGTCTGTATTTAAAGAATATTTTCATTTTTTCCCCTTTTGAGACAGGGTCTTTCTACGTAGCCCTGGCTGTCCCAGAACTTACCATGTGGACCAGGCTGGCCTTGAGCTCACAGAGATCCATCTGCCTCTGCCTCTGCCTCTGCCTCTGCCTCTCTAGTGCTGGGATTAAAGGTGTGTGCCACCATGTCTGGCTGAATATTTCAATTCTTGAGGTAAACTAACTAGGACAAATTGATACTATTTTTAAAAACTCACAAAAAGATTATATAGTTTGAGTCATGATTGTATATTCTGACGAGCATACATATCCTATAGTAAAATGTCCTAAAAGTACCGAAGATAATAGAAACACTCAGGGAAAATATTCTTTTATTTGAAACTTCAAATTTCTAGTAGCAATGAGAAGAGGGAAAATGGTGCCAACAGTCGGACTGCTATACTCTGAAGGTGGAGAATGTATGTGATGTTCATTGTACATCATGTAAAGGGTTCTTCCAAATGACCTCTTACAGGCATGTTAGACACAGCTGAAGAATGGGGCACAAGTCAGGCCAGGAGATTCTTGTCAAGTTGACATGACAACTGTATGCCGTGCAGACAGGCAGTCAATGCTGACAGAAAGGATGAACTAGTCAAGAGGCCCAAAAGTCATGTTTTTAAAAATAATCCAAACCATCATAATTGCAGGCTTCAAGAAACTGCTCAGACTGTGACCTTCACTCTTAAGCCCAAAGCCGTAAGGCAATCGTGCTTAAAAGTTTCATAATGAAAAGTTACATAATTGAAGCAGCTCCCAGCTGAAGGGCAAATTACATGTAAATTCTTCTCTTTATCTCCCATTCCCTTCTCTTTTTCTCATGTGTGTGTGTGT
>CABHPQ010161711.1:24992-49984 GCA_902168405.1 Peromyscus aztecus | reverse complement strand
CACACGCACAGGCCAAAGGTCAACATTAAGTAATCTTCCATGATTACTCTCTTTCTCTCTCAATTAGCATGGAGCTCATAGATTTGGCTAGGCTGGCTGACAGTCTTAGTTAGGGTTTCTATTGCTGTGATGAAACACCACAATCAAAAGTAACTTGGGGAGGAAAGGCTTTATTTCATCTTACAGCTTATAGTCTATCATCCATGGAAGTTAGGGCAGAAAGTCAAGGAGGGAGCTGATGCACAGGCCATGGAGAGATGCTGCTTACTGGCTTGCTCAGTCCACTTTCTTATTTCATAAGGGCCACCCACCAAGGGGTGGCAGCATCCCTGTGGGGTAGACCCACATACATCAATCATCAATCAAGAAAATACATCATAGGTTTGCCCACAGGCCAATATGGTGGGGACATTTTCTCAATTGAAGTTCCCTCTTCCAAAATGACTCTAGCCTGTGCCAAGTTGACAAACAAAACAAACAAACAAAACCTAGTCAACACAGTGACCATAAATCCAGGGATTTACCTGTCTCTGTCTCCAACTAGTATAGGGTTTATAGACAGAGTGTGGTGTCTTTCCTTTTATGTGGGTGCTGGGGGTCTGAAAGAATACCCTAATGCTTTTGTGGCAAGCATTTTATCCACTGAGCCATTTCTTTAACTCCCATTGTGAGATTTGTGTGTGTGTGTGTGTGTACATGGGTATGTGTGAGACCTCCCTCCCTCCCTCCCTTTTCTGTCTGTCTTGATCGGTACAGTTCTCCATAGTGAACTTTGGAGATGACAATGTCACATCCGGTTGTCAAAAGTTTGGACACATCTGCTACAGGGAGCAGCTGCAGCCACTGTTACTTTTAAAACTCCTGTAGTTTTAAAATCATGCTGGTTAAATCATGCTCTTTCCAGGCAGGTATCAAGGAACCCCCCCTAAGGCCAGTTTCTGCCTGACCCAGCCTTTCAGTCCAAGGTCTGGCAAAAATTGTGGCTGGAAATTTAAGAACGCCCAGGGCACAGCTGGCTTCCACAGAGTTAAGGAGCGCAGAGCTCCTGATAAAGGCTCATTCATCTCAAGGAGCTTCATGCTTGAAAGGCGCCGAGCGCCTGAAGAGAAATTGTGCAAACTGACATCACAATAAACAGGAGAAGTGTGTCTATAAAACCCCAGACAGGCGGCAATTCGGCCAGTGACAGCAAGTCCCCCAGCTGCTATGAAGTGAGTCTCAGTCATCCTGTGAAGGGATGCTTCAGACAGAGGGGTGAGGAGAGACCCGAGGAAGGCAGCGCCATGCTCCCCCCAGCTTGCTACACTGGGGAGGGAGGGTCACAAGCCACTGCTGTAACAATAGTGTGCTACCCGCCTTACAGATGTGCAGAGTGAGGGCCAGGAACACATCTTCTGTTCGTTCACTCCCTCATTCATGTGATGTACAGCGAATACATTCTGGGTTCTCAGTTCAATATTCGATTCTGAATATAAAACAAAACCAGGCCTGCGTTCTGGCTCGATCCTAAAAGATCTCCTATCATTTTAAAACACCAACTTTTTTCCCCCTCATTTGTAAAAGTAATTTTAGAAAGGTTATAGGAAACGTATGAAAGCATGAAGGAGATTTAAAAACCACAGAAAAACTCACTTCCCAGAAACAGCCGCTGCGTATTTTACAACACTGCCGAGAGAGTTCCATGTACCCGCATGCCTAGCATTGGGAAGAGCCCGGAAGATGAAGCAATTTGCCCCGAGATGAAGGGGGCTCTTGGTGGAGAATGAGGTGGGACTCCTTAGGAGACAGTGCAGGAAGAAGGAAAGCCTAGAGGGGTAGTTCTCAACCTGTGGGTCACAACCCCCTTGGGGTCGCACATCAGATATTTACATTATGATTCACGACAGCAGCAAAATTATAGTTAGGAAGCAGTAAGAAATGTTTATGGCTGGGGGTCCCCACAGCATGAGGAACCACGTAAAGGGGTCGCAGCATTAGGTTGAGAATCACTGGCCTAGGGTAAAGGCAGGGGCTCAGGGCACAGAAAATCACCCTGGGAGAAGAAGATGAGCAGGGAATGAGATGACTGTCACAGACCTCCTATCCTTCAGCATTTCTTACAGCAGAAAGGAGCTGAGGTGTGCCAGCAATGTGTGTTACTAATGACTTTTCAAGTATGACTGAATTATTTTGACTGTGAACCGCATCGGAGCAGACTCGAGGTTGCCACGATGCACTTTGGTCTCAGTTACAATGCATTCTGATAGGCTTCATAGGGCGATGGGAAAGGACAAGCCTGGGCAAGCAAGAATGGGGAGAATCCCACCTGGAGGAGAATATCCACCACTCCTGTGTCCACTGCCTTCCCCTTTCCTGGCCTTACGAATTGCAAGTACCATGAAGACTGAGTCCATCCAGGTCTTGATGTCTGCCCTATCTCAAGCAATTAGCACATATGGTTTGGGTATCCATGAACAGTACTTAAGGAACGCATGTGTCTTGGACAATCAACACACTTCGCTTTGGTGAATGAACCTTCCTATCCTCACAGTAACGCTATAGCAGTCATGGTGAGAAGGGCAACTTCTAAAACATAAAGCACACCAACAAAAGCTTCGTGATAAATGGTGACGAACAAGGAAGGAACAGTAGCAGAGGTCCTCCCATGAGGATGGCTAATGAGACCACAAGCTGGGAAGAAATCCTGAAGGATTTTGTTCCCTTCCTTCCTGGGGGGGGCAGCCAGAGTGTATCAGACACCAAGTCATCACTGACCGGAAGTCATACTGTGCTTACACACCCTTGGATGTGTGTCCTGGGTGAGGCTGCCACTTGCTGGGATAGAAGCCTGGCTAGTGTGGCCAATGGGCGCTGACTTTAGAGATAAGAGTGACATGATCGTATCTGTGCTCTGAGAAGATAGTGGCTGCCACTTGTGGTCTTTGGAGGTCCTTTCTACAGTTCCTGGGAATGGGGTCTAGACGGTTTGTAGGAACTCTCTAACTATCTCACTTGTAATTCTTGTCAAACAACTATACTGTCCTTAGGCAAAAGCAGACATTCACTATTGGCCCATTTTCTGCATCTGGAGGACAACCTTGGTTATATTATACCACAGGTGCTGTCCTTTTGTTTTTGAGATAGGATCTCTCCCTGGCCCGGAGCTCACTACATAGGCTAGGCTGGTTTGGCCAGTGACTTCCAGGGATCTGCCTGTCACGGCTTCCCCAGCACTAGGATTATAAACATGATTATACGCATGTGCCAACATGCCAGTCATTCTTCCTAGGTGGGTTCTGGGGATTGAACTCAGGTCGTCACACTTACGCAGCAAGCACCCACCAACGGCATCATCTCCCCAGCTCCAACGGCTGGTCCTTTAATTGTCACTGAACAACTCCCAGAGGTCTCACATTGATTCTTCCTTTTTTAATCACAGTTGTTTTCATACAGTGAAATCAAAGAGCAAGGTAACATCTAATAGAGCACAGTGCCACTGCTAGCTCCTCTACTAACTAGGAGAAATAGTTAAGCCAAATAAATGGCAATGATGGTGTGTCCGCCAATCAGAGGGTCCAGGGCTGTAATCAGGTCCCATGAGTAAAGTTTCTTCGGCCTAAAGGGACTTAGCTATATGCTGGGAAGATGGGTTCCACAGAGTATCATATAGGGGAGGCTAGGTTGGCTAATATGAACTGGGCACTACAAAGAACTACAAAAATTACAAAGGCTATAGTGGCCACAGGAAGAGATGATGCCCAGGGTGGAGAGGGGGGATTGAGCTGAGCAGTGTGAATCGCCTTAGGCTTGGGTGGGAGCTACAGGGAGAGGACTCCTGCTATGGAAAGTGTGAGAGGATCACTGATGCTGGGATGAGCCAGGCAGTCTGGAGAAGATATCCCACTATTAACAGGATGAGAGCCTCTTATTCCGCTTCCTCTGAAGCAGCACCGTGCAACAGAGAAAGCGGCTTTATCATCAGCTGTGAGATCTGGGGCACTGTGAGTTAGCCTTTCTGAGATTCCATTATATACCACAGACTGCCATGCCTGCCTCTCTTGCTGGGACTTAGTGAGCTTGAAACCTTGAGGCTGCCTAGTCAAGTGCTCAGCACACTGATGTTGACTTTTTTCCCCCCAGCAAAGCAGGCCAGTAAGTCCCCACCTGCCGGCTTTAGCCTCTTGAGCAAACGCTTGACTGTAGTAGAGGATTCTCCGTGAGTTAGAGCGCTCCAGGATTTTAAGGTCATAGACTCAAGCAAGGATGGCTTCTCCCAAGGCCCAGCTCTGCTTGCTCTGGGATACAGCTCTGCTGAGTGTGACAGATTCTTAACTTGCTGCCACTTTCAGAGGTGCGGTGATGGCAGGCAACAGGGCCCGGGTGGGGTCAGAGGCAATGGGACACGTGAGCACTCTGGCCCTGGCGAGATGACCTAGGTCAGCTTGCTAACCTGGCAAGCAATATGGCTAGCAGTCAGAAAACGTGGGCTGACTTTGATTAAGGTTTAACCTCAAGACATGGGTCCTAGCCAGAGCTGCTGTGTGGAAACACCTTGAAGGGGCGAGGCAAGGTATTTGACTAGCAGACGGAATACTGATTTTAAACTAGCAACAGCAACAACAACAAAAAAACCCAACCAAACAAGCAAACAAGCAACCAAACAAAAAAGGCTATTCTCCCAAGTCTTAGTTCAATATTGATAAGCTGTGCAAAGTACTGCCTCTCTTGATGCGTGTTTCTATATGCATAAAGATGAAGAAGAGACTCTTTGAGCTTCTGAGAGCTCCCCAGGTTTGCTCTTTGGGCTCCAGACCCAAAAGAGAGAAATATGAATATTAATTGAATCACAAATAGAATATGAATACAAAACTATACATGTGATTATAAGCATACATATGAATACAGCCCGTGTCTCCCTCCTGCAGTCTCTGAGAGAGGACAGTTCATTCCACGTTACATTTGGAGTCAATCAACACACCATCTTGGCTGTGGTCCAAAACACCTTTCTTGGCTATATTGTGTGCCACAAGCCACAGGAATGACTGGGTATATGCGGCCATCAGTGTGTGTGTGACAGAGCTTCTCCTTTTGGTGGCTGCTGCCTTCCCCCCCGGCCCCCTCCATGAGCTGACCTTCAGGAGAACTTTGAAGTGAAGGCTTATACCCTTGTTCTGGGGGCTCCTGCGGACTGATTAGGAATGGGCCATTTGCATATACAAGTCCTGTACACCAGCAGGTGGTGTTCTCAAGACAGATGTTCAATGTGTATTTATGATGAGTATTGGGCATGTGCAAAGAAAGGGGACATTCAAGGTCAGGCGACATGAGAAGAGGCTTCATGGAGGAGGGTCTAAAGATTTCAGGTGACCATGGAAGGGATGATACGATCAGGAAAGGCAAAGGAGGGTGTCCCAGCTTGCGGGAAGGACAAGGGCAAGTGCACCCGGTTTGTGTACTTGGTTATTGCTCAGGTGTTCTCTGAGACAGGCTGATATTAGAATACTTCTGGGCCTGCAAGATACAGGGCCTGAGACCAAGGTGTTTGCATAGGTGGATGCCATCCAGTGAAGCTTTGCCCATGCCATCCTGTTTCTTCAACAGAGTGTTAACGTCCTAGGCTGGTCTATAAGAAAGGATGCTTAGCTATGAGTTTACCTGATCACATTACATTAATTACATCACACTGGAGAAGAAGAGGGTATGTTAGAGAGGGTGCTAAGATGTAGGGTTAGCCTGAGGTCCCTCCCCGTCTCCTGCAATGCACTCTTAATGGAGGCTCATTCTATCGAAGGCGTATCTATACTGCTCTGGAGAAAGGTCCCACCCTGACCTTCCAAGGTTTGCAGTTGGAGGGATTCACAGGTTCTGAGCACTTAACCCTAGCTTAGTGCTTGGAACCCAGCTCTGTGGCCAAGACCTAGAAGGAAAGAGTCTAACAAGCTGGCTCAGGGTGGCTTAAACATGTTGGGCCCAAATTCATTCCTTATCCACTCAGTGATTTTTGGAATTAATTAAATATCCCATTTTACCCAAGCTTTAGGGTATTTTTGCTCTAGAAAGCATCTTTTCTCTTAACTAAATTGAGGCCCATAAATGAGAAATACAGTGCATGAAATCTCTGTGTGTCACGCCATAAATCTCAGGCACAGGCCTTTGCAAATCTCCCGTAGGATAAATTGTAGCAATAAAATGTTTGCATTTTCTCCTTGTAGTTGCTGGGTACAGGGAGTTGAGCCTTTCCTAGCCACGGGCACTTTGATTGAAGATCACGAGGCTACACAAGGGGATGTGAGGCAGCTAGACTGTGGGCCCTGAGGGTGGCCAGTCCTCTGCCCTCTTGCCACCATTCAAAAAATATAGATGCTCAGCTCTGGCAATGACCTTGGAAAAAGTTAAGAAAATCTGGTGGAGAGGTTCATATCAGGTGGAAGAGTTAGGTTTAAACAGGAAAGGGGTATCATGTTCTAGGACTCTAATAAGGACCTTTGATCTAAACTTTTTATCTATAACTAAAACTTGCTTGTATGTGTATATGAGTGTGTATACATATGTACACACACACACTACATATGTGTATGTGTACATATGGAGGCAGAGATTCATTCTTCATCTTAGTTTTTTAAGATAGGGTCTCACGCTGAACCTGGAGTTCACCAATTTGACTAGATGGCTGGCCAGCAAACACCAAGGATCCTGCCATTTCTGCCCTGACCCCACCCCCACCCCCATGCCTGGAATCATAGGTGTAAGCATCACGACAGGCCATTTACATGGATGCTGAGGGTCTGAACTCAGGTCCACAAGCTTGGGTACCAAGCACTCCATCAACTGAACCATCTCCCCAGCAGCCCCAGATTGGTTAGTATTTTTCTTACCAGTCCTTTTTGTTCTTTTAAACCTGTCTTCCAGTGTTTTATTCATTTGGTTAAATATTAAAGAGCCATTTTTAAAATGTGAATGAATGAACTCATATCTCTACATAGAGGAACAAAACATGGAGAGAGAATACAAGTTCCCAAAACTATGTATAACCAGGAAGCAAGTGTGTGCACTGTCCAGTGACACATATATACATTGACAGGGAAGGTATGACATCCGGTGTGGAACAGCAGCCGGAAACTTCAGAGGAGGGCGATGAATGATGAAAGATGGGTGAGCATTTACCTCAGTCTACTAAGAGAAGAGAAAGTCCAAAATACTCAGTGTAAAACATTAACATTTACTAATTCTAACTATGACCAAAAGAGTGCTTGTCATAGCATATTACTTTACCTATAATATAATTTCATAAAGAAAAATGAAGATATTTTTAAAGAATTAATATTACACCCCCTCCCTTTGGAAAGGTGTTCAAGGGTGTCTTTTCAGGTTTGTACAGGAAGGACTGTTTATTCCAAGCTAGATGGTCCTAGGTGATGGTCTGATTACATTTATTGTGTCGCTTTGACCTAGAGACACAATAGAGTTGATGTTTCTTCTTGCATCCACTCAACCTCGCCACTCTACGCAGCAGCCGAGAGAAGAGCTGGTCAGACATGGGAAGGAAGACCTGGGGCTGGTTGACTCAGGCCAGAGCCTAGTAGACATTTCCAGATGCAAAAGTGAGAACTGGGAAAGGTCCCGAGAGAAGCTGTTTAGCATCAGGGAAACCTGGATGGGGTGTCTCAAGTCAATCATCTGGAACTTAATGTGAGGTCTCTGGATACTTTGTGTGGTGGTTTGAATAAGAACGGCCCCCACAGGCTCGTAGATTTGAATGCTTGGCCACCAGGGAGTGGCACTATTTGAAAGAATTAGGAGGTGTGGCCTTGTTGGAGGAAGTGTGTCACTGGGGGTGGGCTCTGAGGTTTCACAGGCCCAAGCTATGCCCAGTGTCATCTCTCTGCTGCTTTGCAGATCCCATGTAGAACTCTCAACTTCTCCAGTACCAGTACCATGTCTGTCTGCATGCCACCATCTCCCTTCCATGATGATAATGGACTAAACCTCTGAAACTATAAGCCAGCCCCAATTAAATGCTTTCTTTTATAAGAGTTGCTGTGGTCATGGTGTCTCTTCACAGCAATAGGACGGTGGCCAAGACATCCTGCAGATCCTGACCAAGAAGGGTGAGACCTAGACTGTACATTTCTACTGAGCTGTTGGGTGGTGTCACTGTTGCTGGCCTGGGGACCACACTTTGAGCAGCAAGGTCCTAAAAAAGGGACAGAGAAGGCCTGTGCCTCTTTGCATCACCCAGTATATCTTATGGCATATTTCTTTACTAGGAGCCCATTCTCCTATGTCTGAGGACCAACTCAATATAAAGAAGGGAAGGCCATAGTGAACAGTGCTGTGGGATGTTCTGTATGACAAATATGTTAATAAATAAAGCACTGATTAGCCAGTAGCCAGACAGGAAGTATAGGCGGGACTAACAGAGAGGAGAATTGAGGGAACAGGAAGGTGGAGCAAGAGACACTGCCAGCCACCGCCAGGACAAGCAACATGTAAAGATGCTGGTAAGCCACGAGCCACATGGCAAGGTATAGATTTATAGAAATGGGTTAGTTTAAGATATAAGAACAGTTAGCAAGAAGCCTGCCATGGCTATACAGTTTATAAGTAATATAAGCATCTGAGTGATTATTTTATACGTGGGTTGTGGAACTGTGGGGCTTGGTGGGACCTGGAGAGAAGCTCTCCAGCAACAGAACAGATTGTCACAGGGTTCTAGCCACTCTCCTAAGCTACAAAGCCAGTCTGTGGCAGATCTGGACCAGTATTTGAATCCCTGGTCCACATATAGTTCAATGGTTTAAATGAAAATAAATGCAATAGGAAGGGTTTACTAAATAGCCAGGCTATGTAACTTACAGCAACTTGCTACAGACAGATGCAGATTTAAATCAGAAAAGCAATGGAGAAGCAAAGAAAATTCTTTTTTTTCATTGTTAAATCTTAGAGTTGCTGTAAACTTTAAGCTCCTGTAACAGACTTCATGTATAATTTGATTTTCACCTGAATACTCTTTTAGCACATATTGCCTAAATAAAAGCTCACCTCTCCTGATTAGTATGTCCCCGCCAGACTCCCAGTCTCTTGCTCAAGCTTCCTGTAATGTCTGACTTTGACGAAGTCTCTTCTCTAGGCTTCAATTTTTGTCACTTAAAAATGGTGTTGGTCCCACTGTCTGTAAGGTCTTTTCAGTTTTAATAGTTTCCGAGTCCAAAGTTTTCTTTTTTGTAGACCTTAAATATGATTTTCTGGGACTCTTCTCTTCAGCTGTCATTTTCTCTTTGCATGGTTCACAGCTTTCTTGCCCAGGAAAGTGATAAGTGAACAGAAGGACTATTGATATAGTAGTTACTTTATATTCAGCAAAGAGGGTCAAGGTACTATTTAAAACCCAGCAACAGAATGGCTTTCTGTTTGATTCTCAAGGCTCTTAAGCCTCAATTCTATGCACAAAGAAAGAAAGTAATTAATTGTCCCATGTCTTGCCTGCCTTAAAAGAAAGAACATGGTCAAGTGTAGGGGGTCCATCAGAAAACTGAATCAAGCCAATTGGTTTTTTTCCCTCTTTCTGCCCATGACCACAGACTTCAAATGGACAAAACAGAGCCCCCTGATTTAACCCTGAAGGGTCGTTTCTGCCCAGGAACTTCCTCTTTCCCTGGAGACAGGCCTGGCTTGAGACCAGTACTGGGAACAGAATCCTGGTAGCTCTGGGTTCATAAAGACTCTTTCTTGTCTTGTAAGGGTATTGCTAGGAGTTGGTTGGAGTGGGGCATGCCACTGGGTGAAATTGGTGAAATTGGTGAAATTGGTTTTGTCTCTCAGGTCCAAAGTTTCATAAAGCAGAGATATTTGTCTATAAGATTTTGTAGTCTCTTGAACTCTCAACATCTCAAATTCTAGGATTCTGTATGAGAAAGCGAAATTGGAATACGCACATATACATCCTACTCTTCAGAGAGAACTCAGCCTATCTACACTGGAATTTGAGGGAGAAGGGGGTGTTAAACCCACAGAAGGCAGAGTTCGAGGCTAGAAGAGAAGTGCGTATCTGGTAACAGCCAGGCAGATCATATAATGTTTTATATTGCTATTAGGCTCATGGTGGGATCTGAGAGGATATGCCTAAGGATTTCCTCAGCCAGCTATGCCTTGTGGCTCATGGGGTCTTTGCACTGAATAGTATTGGGGCAATGGAAGGAATGGCAATTATCACATAGAAGCCTGCCTCCATTTACAGCCCTGCTGAGGGTCTGTCCAGTCTCTTTCTCCAGACTAGATCTGTACAGTTGCTAAGATGAGTGAATAAGCAACTTGAGCTCTGGGATAGGAAACCCAGAAGGTAGGTTTCTTAGTCACTGTCCTATTGCTGTGAAGAGACACCATGATCATGGTGACTCTTATAAAGAAAAGCATGTACTTGTGGCTGGCTTACAGGTTCAGAGGTTTAGTTCATTGCCATCATGGTGGGGAGCATGGTGGCATGCAGGCAGACATGGTACTGGAGAAGTAGCTGAGAATTCTCCCTCTGAATCTGCAAGTAGCAAGAAGAGAGAGAGACACAGGGCCTGGCCTGAGCTTTTGAAACCCCAAAACCCATCCCTAGTTGCACACTTCCTCTAACTAGGCCACATCTACTCTAACAAGGCCACACCTCCTGAACAAGTAGTGCCACTCAGTGATGTCCAAGCATTCAAATGTATGAGGCTATGGGGGACATTCTTATTCAAACCACCACAGCAGGGCCCTGGGAAAGATGGTAGTAAGAATTTGTGTATGGACTGGGCAGGGGGTTGCATTGTTAGGGTTAGGAACTGTTAGGAATTATAAGAGAAGGTCCTCAGCCTGAAGTTGTGTGATCTGGAAAAATATCTGCTTCTCCTGGGTTTTAGCTGCAAAGAATACTTTTGAGAGCCAGGTGTGGTGGCACATGCCTTTAATCCCAGCTTTTGGATTAAAGGCAGGTGGATCTTTGAGTTGAGGCAAGCCTGGTCTACAGAGAGAGAGTTCCAGGATATCCAGAGCTACACAGAGAAATCCTGTCTTAAACTAACAAGCAAACAAACAAAAAAACAAACCAACAAAACAAAAACAAAAGAAGAATTCTTTTGAAAGAATGTTGTGGTCCACTGATTTCAAACTTTATTTGCATATAAGCATCACTAGAGGAATGGGTGCATCAGACTGAATGAACCAGAATCCCTGAGGATCACGAACATTAGAGGTCTTTTACAGATAACTCTAGTAAGTGTTGAGGCTTGAGAAATTCTCTTACTGCTTAAAGTATAGTCTGTGCATTAGTAACAATTCCAAGGAACCTGCACAAAAGGAGATTCTCAAGCCCAGAGGCTACTAAACAGCAATCTGTATTTTAAACAAATGTGAGAAATTCCAGGGTAGGTGGACCCCAAGTATTTCAATTGTTATTGAAAAACATTTTTAACACTTAGAAACATACAGAATTATTTAGTTAGCGCCTATGTACTTAACTGGCTTTATCAATCATCAGTTTTTACTATTCTGTTTCCGATATTAATATAAGAGAAAATGTTTTCAGTTGAAGCTCTCTCTTCTGTATTCCTTATGAATCCCATGATTTTTTTTTTACTTTTTCCACAAATGTACTCATTATTCTTATTTTTGCATTGCATGCATTTTTTTTTTACAATGCCGTATGTCATTATTACACAAATAAGACTTTAGCTAACAGCCAGATAGCTAGAATGATCTTGCCTAGTTAGAAGATTTTTCTAATCTTATTCTTATCTCCTTGGGATTAATATTGATATGGTACTGTAAACATGCATACATGCATGGATACATACATACATATATACATACACACACATACTAGCAAACCAAGTAAATCATACTTATCAATTGCAAATGATAAGTTTATACATACAGCTGGACTTACTTGCTACCCCTTTACTTGAGATTTATGTTAGTAAGCTGAATTGGTCTAAAGTGCTCCATTATTGTTATTTGGGCATGAAGAATATGGTAGCTATATTAAATGAGTAGGGAAGTTTTGTATTTTTTCTATCCTCTATATCAGTTTAATGAAAAGGAATCCTTCATGAAAAGGAATCACTCATCCACTCCTTGAATACCCTTCAAAATACAGGACCTCAAGTCCAACCAGGAAGCAGCTGGTAACCCTCATACCATTTATGCCACTATTGCACTAGAAAGCAACATCAGCCACCAATAAGTTGTAAATGTGAAATATAAGATTGATCTGTTTCTAGGGATTGTGGCTAGAAAAGGTAAAGACTTCTTTGACAGCTTTATATGAGTAGCTATTGGATTTCTGATATTTACACCTCTTTCCCATGACCATCATCCCTACTCCATCTCCCACTGAAACCCTCCTTCTTCCCAACAAGTCCTCTTCTGACTTTCATGTCTTTCTGTCTGAACCTCACTGAGCTTAACTATGTTGCTTGCATGAGCACAGAAAGGAGGCTCTTTATGGGCACCTGAGCAACTTACTGATGGCTGACGGTCCCCCTAGCGCAGTAGTGGCATGGACATTATGAGAGTTACCAACTGCTTCCTGATTGTATTTGAGGTCCTGTATTTTTGAAGGGTGTTCAAGGGGTTGATGAGTGATTCCTTGTCACTAATGGATATTGGTTCATCCAGTCTCTCTTTCTCCTTAGATCAATGTTGGCAGCTTATTTGTTTCTAGAAAAGTGTGTGTTCTATCTAGTTTCCAAACTTACTGGTATAAAATCACTTCATCCATTCATTCACAAATATATCTGTACTTATTAACTGTCTTCTACTTTTCCCTTTTGTCTCAGTTATTAGTTTTCCTCCCAAAGAATTTGAATTGCAAACCATTTCCTTTCTCTTCTCATTTCTTTTCATTTTTGTCTTGTCTCGCCTCCTCTCGTATTTTCTCTCCTCTTTTCTCCTCATCTCCTCTTGAAAAGATCTCATTATGTAGGTTAAATTAGCCTGAAACTCATGATCTTTGTGCCTCAACCTCTCAAGTATCCAGATTATAGTTATATACAAGTATGTATGCTTACACACTTTTCTCTAATATATTTTTTTATTTTTTGCTTTGTTGTAGTTTATGTTTAATCTTACAACTAAAAAGAGTTGTTCAAAGTTAAAATAAGACAATTGACCTCTAAGTACATTTAGCTACATGTCACAAATTTTGATTAGTGCTTTTACTGTGTCTTTTTTCATTTCTAAATATCTAGCAATTTCCATCACGACTATCTCTTTGATGCATTAGTAATTTAGAAGGGCATTTTTAACTTCCAAACATATGCTTTTATTGTTTTTAGCCATTTAAAAAGCACTATTAGTACTTTTGATTTAATTGCACTGTGGTCAGAGAAAACTATTTCTATCTAGGCATTGGTCCCTGTGAAGTAGGGCTTCCCTGGAATATAGAATGTGGCCAGCCTTTGTAATTGTTGCATGCGATCATGAACTTACTGGGTTCACAGTAAAATGCTGCATGCTGATTTTGTTTACATCTTCGATAGCCTTAATAACCAATTTTCTGTTTAATCTTTACATTTTTGATAGGGTTTCTTTATCAGTAACTGTGTTTTCTGTCAGCTTTTATGTTATACATAATGAGTCCATATCATTAAGTCTATGAAAGCTTGTTGCTAGACCTTTTGCTAGACTTCCTAGCGCCTTTATTTCTTGTTACTTTGCTATATCTATTTCTTCATTAGGACCTTTTTATGCTAAATCCTATAACACTTTTTTGGTGGGGAGGGTGTCTTTTTTGTTTTTGTTTTGTTTTGCTGGTGGTATTGTTGCTGGGAACGGAATTGGGGCCTATGCATGCTGAACAGTCATTCTAACACTAGACATATTATCAGCACCAATGCACTTTATTAAAATACAGGGAATGCATCTGGAGCTTGCCTAAAAAGTTAATATGTATCCAAAGATGACCTTGAACTTCAGAGCCTCCCACTTTCGTCTGTTAAGTATCAAGTACTGGTGTTATAGGCATGAGTCATCATGCCCAACCCAACTTACTTTTAAAAAGGTCTACCACACTGAGAGAAAAATCTCTTTTTAATCTGAAGAGGCTTGATATATTGATGATTGATTCTTCAGCTTTCTTTCTTGGCCTGTTTCTACATTTTCAAATTTCGTACATGAAGGCGAGGCTCCCTTTGAATGACAGGTAGCTGTTTATGTCTCCTTTCCCATTTGGGGTCCCGCCCAGTTGCATATTTTTTTTTCTACTTGTTCCTCTCTTAAGACCATAACCATATCCAATCCTTGAGCATTTGGGTTCAGTTCCAGGTCACACACTATTGTCTCTAGGACTGCAACTTGTTACGAAATGGTAGCCTCATGGGCAATTGGCAAGCCCCATTTACAGTGATAACACCCCATGACCTGGCTACAAGCACTAAGCTAGCCTCAGCCTCTGATCTTGACTGGTCATCCTTAGAACACTTTACCACTTGTGCGGACTCCAGGGCATCTGCAGCTCAGCCTGATCCACTCTGTTCCTCCCACTTCTGTTCCGCTTTGAGAGGTGGAGACAGGATGTGCCTGGGCAGCTGAGCTCAATGGCATCATTCCACATTTTCTTTCACTGTGATACACACGGAGCTGGATAGGAGTGTGGATTTCCAGAGAACGGCCCAAGTCCAGGTACCAGGCTAATAATAGAGAATGTTATTTCCTCGGAAGATGAAGGTTGGTATGTAATATGTCACCTCTCACCCCTCTAGAACATCTGTATCAGAAGGACAGACACCATATCAGGACAGATGTCCTGGTTCTCCATCACCCTGTGTATTTTCAGGACCCAGGAGACTCTTTGGCATGAAATGAGTAGAGAGAAAATGAAATGAATGCCTTAGCATGTCAAAACCTTTCTGACTATGTTCTCAGACTCCAATTCAAATACCTACCCTGGATCATAATGTTGGTGTTGCAATAAAGTCAGCACATTTTTAGGATCAGTGATGACTTGAAGTCAGCATAAGTCTGAGCTGCTTGGGTAAGATATGAACATGCCCTGCCTTATAACAAAGCAGCAACATGGAAAAAGCATTCACTGATAAACACTCCAACCACTAAATTAAGGACAATAAACAAGTACCTTCAAATTGTCTCCACGGTGTTTGTACATCTTCCTCTTTTCATATTATTTATGAGGGCTAATTTACTGATATTGTTGTTATAACCCCCCCCAATTATATACCAAAGAAAATTAAAAAGCACTACAGAGGAGGAAATAATGAATAGTAGCATTTAATTAAAACCAAAGTGGGCCCAATCAATGACTGTCTAATACAATAATGAGCTTAATTTCATTTTCACTTAATGGAAAAAGTGAAGCTTTAATCAACTGCCTATGGAATTAAATGACAGAGATGTTGAAAATGTAAGTTTTTCCAAAGTGGAGTCCTAAAAGAATAACAATGACAAAAAACAATGTCGACCCCACTGGTCTATATTTACTTTCCAGAAGCAATAGAGGGAAGAACTCCCCATAGTAAGCAGGACCGTAGCTGGAGCTCTTGGAAGGCTGAATTAATTACAAAGCAATACTCTAACTTCATGAACTTTAGAGTCATCAAAAAGAAAAAAATTGGATTTCTAAGAATTGCTACTCTAGGGTCATGGCTCAAAAAGAACATATAAACAGATTTCCATGTCAGGGGTTTGGATGGCTTCTTCCCAGGGAATCCTGACTTCTTAGAGTGTAGCAGCTGAGCTGAAGGTGGGAGAATGGTATGGGAGGGACCCCCTAGTTAAGTGATCCACGGCTATGTGGCCTGGCACAGAATTTAGTTTAGACAGGGATGTGAGGCTACTTTTCCAACGCCTCACTTTAAAACCTTAATTTTTATTTATGGTTTTGTTGTTATTGTGTGTGCACGTGCATGTGAACGCACAGGTGTGCATGAATGTTCATGGGTGGCATGTGGAGGCCAGAGGTCAACCTCAGATGTCATTCCTTAGGAGCCATTCACCTTGTCCTCTGAGACAATATCTCTAACTGCGGCTTGAGGCTTGGTGATTAGGCTCGGCTGCCAGGCCAGTTAGCTCCAGGGAGCTGGCCATCTCTCCTACCCCAGGTTGGATTATGAGCACGTACTATCATGCCTGGCTTTTTATGTGGGTTCTGAGAAATAAACTTAGGCTCATGTGGCAAGCCCTTTCCTAACTGAGCTATCTCCCACCCTAACTCCAAGGCCCAGATATGTGAGAACAGGCCGTTGTGTACTTGTTAAGAGTGAATTATTTTTTTTCCTGGCCCTGCCACACTTGTAGACCACAGCCTAGCATAAGTGTCAACAGAGAGGCTTCATCCAGCAACTGATAGGAGCAGACGCACAGACCCACAGCCAAACATTAGGCAGAGCTCATGGAATCCCTCAGAAGAGGGGAGGAAGGATTGTAGGAGTCAGAGGGGTGGGGGACACCAGGAGAACATGGTCCACAGAATCAACTGACCAGGACTCACAGGGGCTCACAGAGACTGAAGCAACAAAGGTGTATGGATCTGACCCAGGGCCTTGTATAGATGTTATGGTTGTATATCTTAGTGTTCTTGTGGGACTCCTAACAATAGGAGTAGGGGCTGTCTCTGGCTCTTTTGCTTGCTTTTGGGACCCTTTTCCTCCTACTGGGTTGCCTCATCCAGCCTTGATACGAGCGTATGTGCCTAGTCTTGTTGCAACTTTTTTATGCCACGTTTGGTTGATATCCCTGAGAGGCCTGTTCTTTCTGGAGGAAGAGTGGATCAGGGGGAGAGGGGAGGAGTGGGGAGGGCCTGGGAGGAGAGGAGTCAGGACGTAACATAAGAGAGAAGAATGAATAAATTAATGAATTTAAAAAAAGATTGAACTATTTGGGATTTCACACTTTCATGGGAGAAAGGACTGTATTTGAACTGGTTAACCCATGAAAATGTGTAATGTGTGGCAACCTGGCATAACATCTGAGACATAATCAGAGCCACAAACACAGAGCTAGACCCAGAGCTCACAGCCCAAGTGTCTATCCCACCCTCTGCCACCTTGCGTTTTGGTCATGGAGCTCATCCCACAGGCAAAAGGTGAGGGCTCTGTGTGGTTGGGATAACTTCATCTTCTTTGCTCAGTTCATCTGCCTTTTTCTTGTTGGTCCCTATAAAAGTCAAGCATCCCCTGCACACGCAGAGACACACATTAACGTCTCTTGCGGAAAATTTCTTTAACTATATAAAGGTGTGTTGCCTTTGTTTAGGCTGCATTTGTCTAACGGTGTAAAGATGTGTTGCCTTGCCTGCCTAAGGCACCTGATTGGTCTAATAAAAAGCTGATTGACCAATAGCTGGGTAGTAGAGGGATAAGGCAGGGCTGGCAGGCAGAAAAAAAAAATAAGGAGGGGAAATCTAGACTCGAGAGAATGAGGGAGAAAGAGAGGGAGATGTCTGAGGCCAGTCAGCCAGATAGCCACCAGCTAGACAGACACAGAGTAGGACATATAGAAAGAGAGGTAAAAAGCCCCGAGGTGAAATGTAGATGGAGAGAAACAGGTTAATTTAAGGTATAAGAGCTAGCAAGAAATGAGCCTAAGATAAGGCCAAACATTCATAACCAGTAATAAGTTTCCATGTCATGATTTGTGGCCCAAAAGAAAGACTACTACAAACATCTCTTTATATTCTGTCTGTCTTCTGGGTGTCACCTTCATAGCAGCAGCTATCACCCCATATAGAGTTCTAGGTAACTCCAGGACAGGTTTTTGGGACAAAGCAGGTGATATCAGTATGTGCTATGTGGACAGTCCTGCAGTCTCTTAGGCTGCTTTCAGGCAACTGAAAAGTTCCTGTTACTTGCTCTTTAATAGTCTGTCACTTGCTCCCCTAGGTGCCTGGTTCCTGTTATATAAGTAGTGTTTCATCACACTACTGTATTCAGCAGGATGCTGGGGTCAATCCCTAACCCCCCAAACTGAGACCGGAACATGGGACGACTCACCAGCTCTCCTAAAAGTCTAATTAATCACAGCAGCACCGGAGCAGAACAGCATTAGTTCAGGATATGTCAAGCAGTTTCCCTGATATGACTGATGACTTTGAAGCAGTGGTGTTGGCTTGGGCAAGACAGTATTGGGAAGATTCCAGAAAGCCTTCATGATCATTTTTCATACATTTCGCTGAGGTTGGTTGAAAAAGCCAAGAATGGAAAAACAATGATGTCTAGCAATCTAACCCTCCATAATTTCCTCATGATCTCCACCTTTGCTTTGGTAACAGTGGTCTATAGAGAGAATGTTAGTGTTCTGTCACGGTAGAACTTTATTATAAGCATGGGGGAGCTTCCAAGGGAGATGCAGACATTGGAAGTAGGGAGATTCTGCAGAACAAGGAGTTGGTAGCACACTTCAATCACAGCCTGGCCTCCCTCCATTTGAGAAGGCTGTTGTCTATGCAAGCTCATTAGTGTGGTTTAACAATGCAGAGTAGAGGGCGTCAATTGAGTCAGCTCAGCACTGGTGATCTCTAGGACAGAAAGCAGCAAAAGGTCTAAGGCTGAGAAGGGAGAACCCCAAACTGACCATCCGGCTTTGTAAATGCTCCATTGAAAGCAGAATTCAAGATGCTCTATTAACTGAAGCAGAACTATGTGAATGGATATGCAAAGGAGATAAATGGGGACAGATATTATTTATTTATATGTTTATATCTCATATTACCCTAAGCATTTTAAAAACAAAGTCTGCACTTTAGTTGGCTTTTTGTTCTGTTCTTAAAGCTTGGCGTGATGCCTTATGCTTAATAGATATGCAATGAATGATTAACTGAGTTCAATAGTTCTCAAGTGTATAAGCTTTTCCAAAGATGGCGTATTAATCCGATGCTTGCTCTTACCCCAATAGTCAAGCATGACAAAAGTGCTATCTTGACTGTAATAGGTCGTGCCACAGTGAACTCTAGCAGGTGGACTAACCAAGATGAGATGACACTTGGACCCCAGGTACTTACTCTAATATATAGGCTGTCTCTCGTACCAAACCATGGGAAATGACCGAGATATGGTATCTCGGGCACATGCAATAAATGGATGGATATGAAGTTATTGTGAAAGGAAAGTAGTCCCTGGAAAGGAGAAATAGATCCAACATGAAGACAGTAGCCAGTCATTCTCATAAATGTACGAAGGTGGAAATTCTGAAAGTACTGGGACATGGTCATTGTCCTACATCTTCAGGGGGTAGACTGTTGTCTAGTAGTGACTAGACTAGTTAAACACTCATCTACCATGCAAAAACAGGTATCCTCTAGGGCAGTAGCTCTCAACCTGACTTCTTTGGGGGTTGACTTCTTTGGAGGTCATGACTTCTTTGGGGGTCAAATAACCCTTCCACAGGGGTCACCTAATACCATTGGAAAGCACAGACATTACATTACAATTCATAACAGTAGTAAAATTACAGTTATGAAGTATCAACAAAAATAATCTTATGGTTGGGGGGGTCACCATAACATGAGGAACTGTCTTAAAGGGTCTCAGGGTTAGGAAAGTTGAGAACCGCTGCTCTATGGGAACACTGGACAAGGGGTTAGAATCAGTAGGCAGCAGTTGCCTTGAGGCTAAGTCACAGAATTGCCACTGTCAATCACTGGCGCTACGTATGGAGAGTGGGGACTCAGCCAGCAAGCGGAAGGTCACATGATCTTGGTCAGGGTGGAAGAGGAGGTGAAACTCAGCATGTACAGTAGCAGGCTCAAATCATAGGTTAACATGTTGTTCCAGGTCATCTGGTAGCACACTCATGCCATCCAAGTGCTCATGTGTCCAGGCAGCATTAGAGGAGGACATTTTAAAGAGCTATTAAGTTCGTGGGTCAGTGCTTCTGAGAGTTCTGAATTAGTAGCATTAGGCTCATTTGGGAACATGGCAGAGGGGCAAATGATCAGGCCTCGACCCAGACCTGCTGAGCCAGAAACTTGGGAAGTCGGGGAGGAGCTGGGGAGGTGGCAATTTGTTTCCACAAACCCTTCAAGGGGTCCCCAAACATGTGCAAGTGTGGAAAACACTGAAGGAGACTCTGAGTCAGGCATTCTTTCCTTTTAGGGAAGCCATAAACCTATTGGGCAGACTAAGGAGACCTATAGGCTCCTTCTTAGATGAATATTTTTCAAGTATAGAGAACTACAAAGGAAACTAATCACATTGAAATACACTTATCTGAAATGATACTGAAATACAGCTATAAAAAGTTATGATACAGTAATATATATGATTCTTTATTAATGCATTAAATAACACCATCTCATGGCAGATCTAATAACATTTGTAATTTTGAAGTAGCAATGAAGGTAACAGTATTTCAAGATGCCTGCAACACCTGTCGTCTAATTTCCATTAGCGGCGAAACCCGCAGCCCACTGGTACTGAATAGCAGGTTTACTGTCTACAGTCACAATTAGAGCAATGCCAACTTTGAATTAGTGAGAAAACAAGGATGTATTTTTATCCATTAAGTTAATGGACCCCTCAGTTCTACTCATGGCTCTCTGAGGATCCCCGAATGTGGGAATTAAGGTATTTGTTATAAGCATTTGACAAACACTATCGTACTTTGTTCTTTTAATGTTATTCTTCAAATGTCCATTGTAGGGGTGAGGAAGTTAAGGCTCAGTGAATTGAAAAGACAGATCCAGCATCACATGCAGCTAGGGTGAAGGTTCAGAACACAGGTGGAATCAGGTTTTGTTTTTGTTTTTCTGTATTTTTTTTTTGTTTTTGTCTGATCCACTGCAGTTTCCTCGGTGCCTAGAACAGTGTGGGCCACAGCATATGTTCAAGTATATGTTGAATAAGTGAATGAATGGACTGAATCGGACAGAAGCTGTACTAGTTTCTCATTGTTGTGATCAAATATCCAAGACGCAAGTTAAGAGAATAAGGGTTTGTTCTGCACCTCAGTTTAAGAAGTGTTTAGTCCTTCATGGCAGGGAAGACATGGCCGCACAGCATGAGGCAGCTTGTTGTAGGTAAGGCATCAGACAGTGAACACGAAGAAGTGCCTGGCTATAAAACCTGAAGGCCCGCCCCCAGTGACCTACTTCCTTCAGGGGAGGCTGCATCTCCAAAAGATTCCACCATCGTCTGAAATAGCACAAACCAGCTGGAGATCCGGTGTACACATGAGCCCATGGACGGACATTCACATTCAAACCACCACAAAAGCCAAGCCTGCCTGCCATCCCTCGATGCTGTTGTTATTGTTGGCGTGCATTTGTCTGTGTATGGTGTGTGTGTGTGTGTGTGTGTGTGTGTGTGTGTGTGTGTGTGTGCGCACACACGCTCACATGAATGTGGTTGGGTAGAAGCCACAGTGTATGGGTTGCGTTGAGAGGACAACCTCAGGCATCCATCTTCACTTTCCACCATGTTTGAGATGATCTCTTGTTGTTTTTCTACTTCATTCACAGGTGCCCTGGCCCTGGAGCTTCAGGTCATCCCCCTGTCCCTGCCTCCCGTATTGCTGTAGAAGCCCTGGGAGTACAGATATTCATGCTCCCATGTCTGACTTCTAGGTTCTTGGGATTAGAACTCAGGTCCTTCTGCCTGCACAGCAAGTGCTTTTACCCACTGGGCCATCCGCCCGGCCCTACACTGCTATGAAAAGCAGACATTTTCCTTCCTCATTCTGCAGGCAGGCAAAGGAAACTTCATCACCTTGATCTCCCAGGCCTGACAGCTGAGTTTTCATTTTAAATTTATGTTGAATATACATATCACGAGCGACATTATCCCACCCGAATCAGAACACAATTCAACAAATTGAGGAGTGGAACATCTCAGCAAGGAGCGCAGGTCCCTCTGGCTTCCCTCGGAAGCAGCTGGGCTTGTTTATGAAACAGGTTGTTACTTCGCTCAACATGAGTCCTTCTTTAACTGACACATTAGTTAGTGCCAGCAGGAGGGGAAAGACGACAGTGACTAACAGGGCGGCCGCAGAGAACCTAGAAGAAGGAGAGGCAGAGAAAGCCTCCTCCACGTCTGAACGAGCCAAATGTGTCTCTGGGGCTTTCCATAGGTGTCTCCTGTCCTTCGCTAACCACACTTAATTTAATTATCTTAAAGGTGAACTGAACGCTGAAGATTCATTTACATAACAGCAATGCTAATGCTTATAAAATGTACCATCAATTAAACCCTTAAGGAGAAATGTATAGGCTGTAAATGAAATATATAACCAGTAGGATTAATCAAAACCTAATCATGTAAAATATCACCCTTGGTCTAAGCAGAAGAATATGCTATTGTTGCCATTTCAAATTACAGTCTTGCAGGGCCTGCTTAAATACTTAATCATATTAATCAGCAATCCTATATTTAATGTGTTTCCATAATTTCTTCTTTCTGAATCTGAAATTGTTTAGCTCTGGGCTGTTTCTTTTGGCAGCAACCTGTGATCAACATCGTTATCACTGCAAAAAATATGTATTTGACGGTGTTTTCTATGGAAGACTTGGGGCCAGCCAGTGGGAACACTCTGAGAAATAAGCATACACAGTCCTTGCCTTTGGGGAGAGAAGAGATGGCATGTTTGGGCCAGGGTTGCTTAAAAAGAGAGAGAGAAAGGCATTATGAGTGGAAAGAAAGAAACATTGCTTCAAGATAAGAATCCACATTGACCTACACTGGAATTTATTCAATCCTGGGTATTTCCAGTGCCTAGCACATAGTAGCCACTTAACCCAAGTTTCACGACTTCACTCGGTCCAGTATTCTGTCTAGGAATGAACCCAAGAACATAGGTAGGAACATGTTGTCAGTAAAGGTTCTGAAAGATGACATTTGAGACCAGGTGTCCCACAAAGGTGTGCTTGTCTAAGCCAGGGAGGGAGCCTGCAGCTGTCTCCCTATGTACGCATTGGCTGCAGATTCAGTGTAGGTAAGTTCCTAGTTTAAAACATCAACTTCACAGTGGGAACATTGGCATAGATCCTTGACCAAATTTAAATACAGATTTCTAGCCAGATGGAGGGGGAGCGTTTTTTGCAAAGCATGCAGGGATCCCTGGAAAGCCACTGTCGGTAAATGCAGAACCGGGAGTGCCTGAGAACCCATCTCATTTCTCTGTTCTGATAGGCCTGGTACATGGCAGGTGGGGGAAACGCAGTGGAGAGCATGCATCTCATCTCGGCTTTTGATGAAATCTTTCCTGCTCTTTCTGAGTAATGAGATAGATGTGGATTAGTTGATAACATTATTGAGTGGATTTGTAGTTACTAATCATTAACAGCGAGGAGTGTGGATTAATGTCTCTATGTCCCCTGTCCCTGGCCTGTCATACATACTTATCTAACACAGAGACAAGGACAGGCAGCCTGACCCATCAAATTTTCATATGGCTCCCTCTCAGAGCTTAACTTGGAAATTCTGGCATCTCCAGTTGCCTTGACAACTCTTTTGTTCCAAGTCTTGGTCTCCCTTCATCCTCTGTTTCCCAACACAGGCCCAGCCAAAGGCATATACATCACACCGTGGGGGGTCTCATAACAGAGTGAGCTGTCTTGGGATTGTAGCCCCAGCCCAAGTCCTTCTCAGGATGTTTCTAGGTCTCTGCCTCAGGGAGAGGTTGAGAGTGGTAATCTCTAATGTTCCCCTGTGTTTTCTGACTTTTGGAGGGGCACGTGTAGTGAAAAAACAGAAGCTTTCAAAATAGGACTGACCATATTCTTACTCCATGAATCAGCCTCAGTTTTCTTATCTGTATAACGGGAATAATTTCCACTTTTCAAAGTAGTGGGAAGAAGAAGTGATGTTCATTTCCTTCCGGACTCTGACACCTAGATCCAGAGGGGCACTTTGCAAACAGGCAGGAGGCTCTTTGGGAGGTGCCATAAAAAGACTCTGGGATGTGGTTAGATGCCATCCACCAAGGATCTCTTTGCAAAGCCATCATTTTCTGGATGAAATAGCACCAAACATGGTAAAGGGTGTGTGTGTGTGTGTGTGTGTGTGTGTGTGTGTGTGTGTGTGTGTGTATGGTCTTTCTGCTCTTGACTGTCCTTGTTCTGACAGAGCAGAAGGGAGGCAGGACACACTGGGCTTTCAGTTGACTTGTCCTGGACACTTAGGCAAGTTACCCAGTGCCCGAGAGCTCTGCCTCAGTCAGTGTCCTTACATGAACCACAAGCAGACTTCCCAAATTGGTGAATTGGGGGAAATTGGCTGGAATGTGGTATTTGAGGTTTCCTGGGTCAGAGCTTGTACCCCAAAATTGTGGCATTCAGAGAACATTCACCTTTATCATTATCTGCAGCAAGGACAGTATCGAGGCACAGCCTGCAGGTCTCCAGAGCCAGTACGAGGCCACTCCAGGGTCTCTGATGCTGGGGATGGGATGAGGGGGATTACAAAAAGTCTTTGACAGCAACTCCAGGTGAAATTCATAACGAAAAATTTGAGAGTCTTTAATAGCATTACACTTGCTGAGAGTTTAAACAACATGAGGTGGTCCCAGGGCAAGACAGTGCTAGAGAGTCTTGAGGAAAGGGCAGCCTAGGCATGGCTCCAACAGAGGCTCTGCTCTGTCATCATGGGCACACGGTCCATTGGGTCCCTCTGCAGCTTCAGGCAAGTCAGCCTAGAACATCCAAAGTGGAATGGACTAGCTTCCCCTTTCAAGCCAACCCAAACTTCAAACCTTTGGATTCCAGGTCTGCTTGGCCTTCAATGACACTAGAATGGGACACTGTGGGAGGCTCAATGCCTTTTGTCTATGGCTGAAGTCCTAGGGTTGACTCCCTACTGCTGTGAGAAAACCAAAGCTTTCTAGAGATGGCATATGCGTGTACATGTTGTCTGTATTCTCAGAGCTCCACACTATTAGGTCTCAGTTGGAACTATTTTCATTCATGAATTTATTCATTCCATAAGTATAATTTGCTCTCCTGCTATGACAGACTGTTCTACATGCTGTATTCTTCCAACTTATTGGTATGTAACACACACACACACACACACACACACACACACACACACACACACACA
>CABHPQ010161711.1:0-15218 GCA_902168405.1 Peromyscus aztecus | reverse complement strand
ACACACACACACACACACACACACACACACACACACACACACACACACAAACAAACAAAAACAAAAAAACCCAAACATTTAGCGTGCCTCCCCAAGTTTCCATGGGAGGAGAGGCAGTCTAGGGCTCTGCTCCTCCACTAATTCTGGGACATCAGCAGTTCTATAACGGAACTCACCATGCTGGCTGAACTGCCTGGACAGGCAATGATCACCCTGTCGAATGAGAAGTTCACCCAGACTAATAAATGCTCGATGGGGCCCCACACACCAGACAGGAAGATGTACTTAGGTATCACAGGTATACCTTTTTCATTCAAGCTTCCAGTTCTCTTCGGGGTCCAATGAGCGCGGGAGGCAATCTACACTGTGTCAGACTTTCCTGAGGCAATTGGAATCCTATCTACGGTAGAAAAGGTTCAAAGGGCAAGGCCTGGGCCCTAGGCTCTTCGGCGCCCTGTGTGCATGGTTGTTGGCTTCAGAGAGCTGTGTCATGCCAATCAACGCATGCGAAACAGCTTGGGGACCACAGTGGGACCTTATTCATCAGCACATCGGAGGCACGATAGAGAAAACCATCATTCCAAGAGACCGGCACTGCGCAGTTCTTTCTGTAACCTAAGGCAGCTGCGTAGTACCATAGCATCCCTAAAGAAAAGACAGTGAGAGGCCAAGAAGAGTTTAGACAGAAAAAAAAAGCAGTTTCATTTGGTTTGGTTCAGCAACCAGCATCAGCCCCCCAGGGGCTCTGCACCGCATTCTCCACGGACTGAATGGGCATGGAAGAAAACTCAGCCTCATGGAATGTAAGTGGCTACAGAGTTAGAATAAAATCCACTAGGGTTGCTATCGCAATCCCCCCCCCACCCCGAACTAATGAATTCTGGTTTGCTGCAGGCTGCAGCTCACTCTCTCAGAGCATGCCCTCCTTAAGGAGAAGATATCTTTCTTTCCAGATAACCCTCAGCAGCAGGGCTTTCCAAGGTGACTGAGGCCAAGAGGATGTCTAAGAGGGCAAAGGTAGTGCATCCGGGATAACAGGACTCCATCTTTTCTCCACACACCCCGTTTTCAGATTCGGGATCAGTCTTTGGCTATTGAATCCTTTTGTGCACGATTCTGCATGCTTCTTGCTTTTCTTCATTCGAGTCTATCAAACAAGTCACACCAAATGCCAATTGCTTTGACTGCTAGAGAAGTACTAGTGGTTCCCAGGGCCAGACAAAACGAACTTGCCAGTGGCTGCTGCAGCTAACTGGTTAGACATGGTGGGTCTCAGATTTACAAGTTGAGATTTGGAGAAGGGCAAAGATGGCTGGAATAGAGTTTCTGGAGAGACACTGGGCAATGAGGAAGCTGCTTATAGTTAGAGGCAGAATGTAAGTGAGGTTGATGTGGAGAAATTGAAATCCACCTGTACGATTACGGGAGGAAGTGTAAATGATGTAGCAGCTATGGAAACAACAGGATGACTCCTTAAAACGTTCCATCACCCTTTGACCTAAAAAGTTCTCGTCTGGGCATAATATATTCAAGAAAATGGAAAATAGGATCTTAAAGAGATAATAGTATAGACATGTTCACAGTCACATATTATTTAGAAGGGCAGAAGCAACCAAATGATCAACATATGAGTGGAGAAAGTCAATGCAGTAGATCATCAAATGGAATATTACTCGGTCATAAAAAGGACAGAAACTATGGCACACCCTACAACATTATTGAATCTTAAGAGTTTATGCTAAAACACAAAAGGGCACATAGCGCACAATTCCATTGATGTGAAGTACCTAGCACAGTCTAATTTATATAGACAGAAACTAGAGTGGCTGCCAAGGGCTAGGGGGAGGGGACACGGGAACTACTATGTAATAGGTATGGAGTTTCAGTTTGGGATGTTGGAAAAGGTCTGGATATCGTGCTGATGGTTACCTAGCAGCATGGATATGCTCAACCCCCCACCAAAAACTGTGTATTTAAAAATGGTTGAGGTGGTCATTTTATTATGTATATGGTGTCATTTAAAAAAATATCAGTAAAAAGCCCGGGAGGTGCCTGAGTTGGCAGACTGATCTCCCTGCATGCACAAGCCCCAGGCTCAATCCCCAGCACTGTGTAAACTGGGCATGGTGGGTGCATGCCTGTAATTCCGACACTCAGGAGGTAGAGGCAAGGGGTCACAGTGAGCTTTGAGTCCAGCTTGGGATATACAAGACCTTGTCTCCAAACACCACCAAAAGATAAAAGGATACCAAAGGTAACAAAAAGAAGAGGAGGAAGACTGCTTTCCATATCCATAGGGGGGCAGGGCCAGACAATTATGGTCCTTCCTGTGGACAGCAACCAGAGCTTTAGAGGGTTCGGTGTTTCAAGGATCTGGTAGTGAGTTGATCCCAGACATCTAGAGAAGCAAAAACGTCTCAGGATTGCAGCAGGAATGACCAGGCTTACAAGTCCTCACTTCACATAAGCCCCATGGCCAATGAAGGTCACTCCGGCCAGGCTTCTGGAACCCTGCTGGCTACTGCTGAGTGTGACCAGTTTCTTGCCCTGTAGCTCTCCTAGGCAACCTCGGAGAGGATTTCCAGCACAATTGTTTTGTGTTCTAGTGAGCATTTAAAAATCACACCCACAAGCTCCTCTGTCTTTTGTGCGTGTGCTTAGTGTGGGTCCTGAGCATGTCTGGGCCTGCAAAAACAGAAGTTAATGAGGTGAGTACTCTGAGCAGTGACCACTGTTGCTGGGTCTTTCTGGCTTTTACAGAGAATTTCTCACCATCACTCAGCCCATGGCAAGAATTTAGGAAATCACACTCAACTCTTTAGTTGTTCTGGTGTCTAGCCTCAGCTAACACCTATGTGTGAGCACTGAGATGGTATTTCACTATATACTACACTTCAAGATGGTCTGGCCAGAAGAGCATCAGCTTGCACTGGGAGCCGGTTAGAAATCTAAATTGCCAGCCCCATCCCTGACCTCCTCCATCAGAATCTGCATTCTGACTGGCTTGCCAGGTGATTCCTAAGTACAGCAGACACTGAGCAACCCTGCTCCGTGCTACCTGAGTGTCCCTACTTATGGGCATCATCCGGGGTGCATTATCAGAGCAAAGTTCACACTTCTTCCTATGTGAGTCTGATTTGAGAGAACCTTTTCTACCATAGTGAAAGGAGAAACGGTGAGAAATAAAACATTAAGTAACATGTAGACACCCCCACACACCTGTGGTCAGTCAGGGAAAAGAGAGACTCAAGCCTCTGAGACACATGGATATGCACCCACACGCACACATGTGCACACACATACACACTTGAACACATGCACACATGTGGACACACACACATGTGCACACAAACATGTGCACACACACAAATACACACACACATGCATGCACGCACACGGGCATGACCACAGTGCCCATGGTCACATAGGAAAGAACTCCCTGGGAGGGAAACTACTAGACATAAAGAGCATTGACTGTCCTGTGTGTTCATAAGTAAGTTGTAGCCGATTGTGGGCATACTCAGTATTTCAGTTTAGATTTGACCTTTGAGCATCATTGACTTTATCTCCTGTGGGAGCATCTCTAACATAGTCCTGCTTTTTTACATTAAAAGCAGCTTATTTAAAAGAAAAAAAAACCCACTAATCCAGTCAAGGTAGAAAGGCTTAAGGAGAACAAGGTTCCCTCAAGCATGGAAGAGGCTGTTTTAAGACTAAATTAGACCTGTGAAAAGCTCTTTGTACTCACTTGTACAATTGCGTTCCGACTCTCCTTCTCCCTTTTCAATGAATATAAAGTCTGAAATCTGGGAGGAAGGAGCTTTTCTCCCTTCCACATAAGCATTTCAGTCTTGGTTTCTTGGAAACCCTTGAAGGCCTTGATTCATGAATGAATCCTAATTTTACTCGCCTCCTGCTCGTCGCAAGGCTGTGATTCACCCCAAATTGCACAAAAATCAAGAACACGTAAACTGGAAGTTAGATTTCTTAGTACGCGTTTCTCTTCTTTTGTTCCCATTTATGCCCGGCAGAATGTTATTTTACAACAACTCAGAAAGGCTTTTAGGCAGACACGTGTAATGGAGATTTAGGGACCTCAAAGAGCCAGAGGAGCCAAGGTAGATCATGCAGACTTATTTTAAAGACAACATTAGACAGGGAAACTGACTAGCAAGATGTTGGCGTGGTGGTGGTATTTCTGTGTAGCAACTGTCATCAGTGTATGGGTCGGGTTTGGGACCTGCCATAGCACAATGAGAAGATAGACTGAACGGCAGTCCCAGGCTCTGTTCCCCACCCCAAGGGTCCCTCTTGGGTCATGGCTATGATGGAAAGTCACATACTGGGTCTGGAGCAAGGTGACCAAAGAAGGTATCTAGAAGATCCCAACATTCTCACGACTCCTCTTACAGGGAAGGGGAAGTGGTCCCAGAAGATGACGAAGGACAGGTAGGTGAGTGGAGAGTAGGAAGCTAAGAAGCCAAGGCCTCTCTCTTTTCCCATTATAGGCACAGACGAAAGCTTAAGGCTCCTGTTAATTCCTTCTGATCTGGCAAGGATGAAATGTCCTTAGTAACTGATATTTTTAAAGCCCCTTAAGAGTCCCAGGTGGCAGGTAGTTGCTATTTTAAAGCATAAAATTTTAGTTAAGGGAATCAATCAATGAGTAAATCAATATTTGTTTAGCATCTGCAATGTGCTTCTCTCTACACCAGTTTGCAACAGCGCGCAAAGATTAAGTATAGCATGTGGGCTGCAACCAGAAAGAGGCTGTTTCTCTAATACTCACGAGTAGGCTTTAGGGATGAAAGAATCTAAGTTCGAATCTCTGTTCTATGACTTTGGAGAACTGCCTTATTTCCCCATGCCGGTCTATCTTAGTTTTATCCCTTGGATTGTAAAAGCTAATACTATTTCATGGGGTTTTACAAGTATTCAATATGTACAGTGTTTGTAACATGTTTAGCTCATCGTGAAAACGCAATAACGAGCAGTAAAGAACACGTTCCCTAGGGAAGCCAGAAATCCTTCCTCCATTTTCAAACAAAGACAGTCCTGGAAGTTGACAAAGAAACTGAGCACCTAGGCTTGTACCTTCCCAGTACTAGAGGGTTATTTTGTAGTCTAGACAGTTTTTCGTTTTGTTCTGTCTGGTCTGTTTGGGATGTGTTCTCACTACTCACAGAGAAGAGAGTGTGGGATCTCTTGGAACTGGAGAGACAGTCAGTTGTGAAGCACCTAGGAGTGGGTCCTGGGAACCGAACTCAGGCTCTCTGGAAGAACAGCAAGATCTCTTAATCCTGCTGAACCATCTCTCCAGCCCATTTAATTCTAAAGAGTTGAACATGGGGTACATGGACATGCTCTGGGAAATCTTCCTGGGGGAAGTTACTGGTGAAGCATGGACTTAAAAATCCCAGCTCTAGCTTACGTAGCTGTGCCTGACCCTTACAATCAGACCGAAGGTGGGTGGGCTCTGAGCTCTCTTCCACTCCAGCTGTCACCGTATTCTTTTTTTTTTTTTTTTTTTTGTTTTTGTTTTTTGAGACAGGGTTTCTCTGTGTAGCTTTGCGCCTTTCCTGGAACTCGCTTTGGAAACCAGGCTGGCCTCGAACTCACAGAGATCGGCCTGTCTCTGCCTTCCGAGTTCTGGGATTAAAGGTGTGTGCCACCACCGCCTGGCTGTCACCGTATTCTTAACTAGATCTTCATACTTAAACTCTTAAAACATCGTGTCTGGTTATGTACACCCTACTTCCTCATTGTCTTCTGATTTCACTCTTGGCTCTTAGGTCTTCCCGCTGTATTTTGGGTGCTTTTTAAATCACCTAAGTAGAGTGCATAATTTATCCGCAACTAGGGCCATCCATTTAAAGTGCAGAATTTGATGGGAAGAAGGGGACAGCAGGAGACAGGAGAGGGCATGAGACAGGGCCAGGGGAGGATAATTATAATCAAAGCTCATTATATGCACATATATAACATCCTAACGAAACCCAATTATTTTGTACAATTAATACATGCTAATAATTTTTTGTTTAAAGAAAAAGTGCATAATTTGATCATTTGTAATGGTCTCTTACAGTAGGAAACCACAAAAGGCATTCAAAATATAGAAGCCTTCCATTATCTGCAGCCCTCCTACAGTGTAATGGAAGACTCCGTGGTCTCTTTGCAGTCAACTTTCTCTCCTTCCTGGACAGCCGCTGCCCAGCTTTCTATCAGTTTAGTAGACTAGTTTGCAGTTTCTGGGGTTATATATAAATGGAAGCACATACTCAATGGCTTCTTTCTCTTGCCACAATGACCTGGGGATTCATCCATGTTGCATATTTAGTAAACTGTATTTTTATTTATTTTATGTGCATGGGTGCAGGTATGTATGTGGAGACATGCATGCTACAGCCCATGTGTGAAGGTCATAAAACTTAGGGTAAATGGTTCTCTCCACCATGTGAATCCCAATGATTAAACTCAGGTTATCAACCTTGGAGGGATGCCCATTAAATAATGCCTTTTTATTATTGGACAATGCTCTATAATCAGACAAAGTAAAGCTCCTTTTATCTACTGGCCTATAGAGGGCAATTGGGTTATTTCCAGTTCTGGACTCTTGTGAATAAAGCTGCTCTACATTTCAAGGCACAGGTTTGTGTGGAGATTCATTTCTTCCTTTCTCATATTATCACACAGCCATGGACTAGCTAGCTGCTTCCCATGACAGCTTTAAAAGAAACATGCCAAGTGTTATCCAAAATGGTGACCCCATCTTATAGTCTAAGCCGTGGCAATGAGAGTTTCAGTTCTTCATACTCATGCCAGCACAAGGTAAAGTCTCCAGTCTGATCCATCTTCTTAATTGAAGTGATGTCTCAAGCATCCTTTTGGGCTTCATGGCCATCTGAATATCTTCTTTTATACAGAATCTATAAGAAATCTCTTCCTAGTTCTTAATTCAGTGGGTACAAGAAATTTGTTACCTTTAGCAAATGCTCTCTTCCCTTTTGGGCTTTGGTTTTGTATGCTTTAAAATTTTCAACTTTATTTTTATTTATTATTATTATTTTTTTGAGGTAGGTTCTGTTGCATCCCAGGCCACTTCAAACTCACTGTCTAGCTGAGGATGACCTTGAACTTCTGAGCCTCCTGTCTCCACCTCCTGAGGGCTGGACATCACACCCAGTTTGCTGTATTACTTGGGACCGAACTCAGAGCTTAGCGTGTTCTTGACAAACACTCTGCAGACTGAGCTATATCCCCAGCCAATGATGTCATTTTTTAAATGGAATCCTGTGAGGAGTACATTTTTAAAGTTTTGATAGACGCTTGCTGGCCTATAATAATTTGCATCACTGTTCATATCTTTGTGGTGCTGAGAAACTTTTGCTAACACAAATTTTCAAGGATTGCCTTTTGAAATTTTCAGGGTTGAAGAGAGAGCTCAATGGTGAAGATAGCTTATTGCCCTTGCAGAGGTCAGTTCCCAGTGCCCACATCAGGTGCCTCATAGCCAGTAGTCACTCCAACTCCAGGGGATTCATTACCTTCTTCTCACCTTTACATACATACACACACACACACACACACACACACACACACACACACGAGAGAGAGAGAGAGAGAGAGAGAGAGAGACAGAGACAGAGACAGAGACAGAGACAGAGACAGAGAGACAGAAAGAGACAGAGAGACAGAGACAAAGAGAGACAGAGTTTATGTTCAAGTCTGCGACTCATTGCCAGTTTGTTTTATAGGCATCCCGGTACATGCCTATGGTCGCAAAGCCAGGCCACACACTAACAACTCCTAAGTTTCTTCTTCCAATCCAGATCTTGCCTCCAAAGTCCAGATTCCTGTCTGCTTGGATGCTTCTAAGTTTGGGGAAACTTTAGCACCTCCAAAATGGACTTTGTACTTTCATTCCATACCTGTGTCTCCTTTATCTGGCTTGCTCCAGTGAATGGCTCCATCTACCATGCTGATCAAGCAAAATAAAAAAAAAATCCCCCTTCCCAATCATTGGAGCTATTTCTATAGCCACTCTACTCAGAACCACCCCCCTCTTCTCCTAAGGTTCTTCAAAGATCTGAGGTCCCCACACCTCACTGATCTCCTACATCCAATTTACAATCTTACCCTAAACCACATTGGCTTTGCTTGGCTCTGAAGATCATGACTACAGCCCTATGTGCTTGTGATCTGTCCTCTGCTTGTCTCTGTCCCCGGGCTTCCTTCCAAACAGTACTCTCTGCTCATCTGGGCCCAGATGTGCACTTCCCTTGATTTTCTTGAAGATGCCCTTGAGTCTTTCCTTTCTGTGGCCTCATGTGTTTCCTCTCTCTCCTTGGAAGATTCCTGTACTTGTCCCTCCAACTGAACTCCAGTTCAAATGCCACCTCTTTGGGGAAGGCCACCATGATCCTCTGGCCCGTGCCAGGCCCTTCATGTGACAGTCCTCTCCAGTCATGCGTCATTACAATAATTACAGGATGGTGCACAGAATTCTACTGTAATATCCATTTTTTCCCTCTCTATAAGGCAGGCCTCATGAGGACTGCCTCTGCTTCCACCCTTTGGCACATTTCTCTGCATGTACGGAGGAATATTTATTGAAATAAGCATCTAGCATATCAATACACGAATGAGTGAATGAAGACAAAGAGGAACATCCCTGGGAAAGAGGTGGGGGTAGACCTTGGGGTAAGATCTGGGGAAAGAGGGTAGTCAAAATGAAATCATGGGGTTGTGGGAAACCATTGTTGATTTTCTTTTTGAATTGAGAATCAATACACAATTTTCTCTCTCCCGTCATGTAAGCAGACTATTAATTATAGCAAGCCTGGTGGGACTTACATTAGTCTCATCAAAACCAACCTGTTTGTAAGCAGCTTTAGAAGCATGTGGTAAAACAGTTTCAACACAAAAGATGCAGATGTAACTCTGAATTCTCTGACCGTAGCTGCCCCCTGTTTAAAAGCAATTAAGTGCAGGCATCAAAACGCACAAGCAAGCGGAGAAAGTTCGATCAGAGGGAAACATTTTCATGAGCCAATTGGAAAAGAGCTGTTTTCACTTTTGCTCTGGAGGGCTTGGAAGCCCCCCGAACATGCAGCTGTGGAAGGCTACCTCTGGATTGGCTTACTGGGATGGGAAGAGATCAGTGTTCTCAGATTTCAGTGATTTTAGTGAGGGCTCGGACACAGAGAGAGGTGGAGTCTGTCTTGACATAGCAGAGGAATGCATATGGACTTGGTCGTTTCTACATTGCCTCGGTTTATCCGATGATACATTATGTATGTGGTTCCCCTCTTAGTGGCTTGTTATTTAATTTTGTCTATGAATAAAATAAGGCAAGCTCTTTACTAAGTGCTCATCTGGGGATGGTTGGTGTGTAGATCAGATTCTGACTCCTGATCCTCACCCATCCATGACCCGGGGAAGTAGGGCTGGGCAGAACACACCTCTCCTGACCACACTGAAAGCTTCTCATAGCTCTAATTTCTTTCCCAGATGCATAACGTGTCTTCGTCTCTCCTGGGTCTAATGGTGGCTAAATGAAGCAGGGCCACCGGGTAGGTAGTAGAGATGGCATTTGATGTGGGACATAGAGGAGACCTTCTCGGTGGAATTTGCCTCTGCCACTGGACATGTCATGTGATTCCAACTGGGCCAATGCAAACCACTTTCTTGAAGTCAGGGAACACTTGCCCTAGGGACTGAACCAGGAGTTTTTCTTAGACTAGACATGCACTCTACTAAGGGAGATACATGCCCAGACTACGGTTTCTTATCTGGAGAGGTCATAAAGAATGCAAGGACCATGAACTCTGAAGTGAGACCCTCCCCACCATGGGCTCAAATTGTACCTTTGATCATTGCTAGCTGTGTGACGGAAGAAGTTCAACTCTTCATCTATTAAGTGGGACTAATCTGATGTGACACCACAGAACTATTGTGAAGATGGAATGGATAAACATGGGTGACGGGACTGAGAATGATGTGTGCTGTAGAGTAAGCATCATAGAGCAGGGAATCAACCATGAGTCCTGCCGCTGTCCAACCCGACTGCTCTAGGCTTGCCTGGAAAAATGAAGTAAGATGTAATTCTCATCATCGGGGTCGGCTCGCAAACCAGCATGACACCCCCACCCCCTCTCTCATTTTGAGACAGGGTCTGTCACTGGGACTGGAGGTTCACTGAGGCCCTGGCCAGAAAACCCCACTGATCTTCCCATCTCTTCCTCCTCAGCACTGGGATTACGAACATCTATCTCCACACTTGGGTTTTTACGTAGGCTTTGGGATTCGAACTCAGGCCCTCATGCTTGCATACCAGGTGCTTTACCAACTGAGCCGTCTCTCCAGCCTTAAGCACGATGCCATTTGAAAGTGTGCACTTCTCAACATTTCTTGAATACCTGTCTGTGGCAGGCACTGTTTTGGGCTTGGAGACACTGAAATGGAAACATAAGGTATTCATGTCTTGATGAAGTTGAATTACCAGTGGGAAAAACAGAAATGTGCCTGCCTGGTGAGCTTATACAGACTTGGGCCACTTCAAAGACCAGAAAGAAGAGACAATAGGGTACAGGGATGCTTTGGCGTATCTTCCTGAGAAGGTGTCACTTTTACACCGCTGACGGCCATACCCTTCAGGCCCCGGGGGTGGGGGGTGGGGGTGGGGGTGGGTCTCTGTTGTACAACTGATCTTTTATTTCTCTTGCGTGTGTATAATGTATCATGATATCTAGAGCCTGTAATTAAAATAGACCGGATAAGATGCCTCCACCTTTTACTGAGGCACTGTGCTAAGAGCTTTCACACACATTAAATCATTTAACCAATTCTCTGCGAGGACATCCAGATTTCTTCAGAAGCCAGCATGCCGGAGAGAATAATTTTTTGATGGATAGAGTCCATTACCAGTTTAGGCCATGAGCCCAGGTGATTGAAAACGCATAAATCAGGCAATTGTTCTGGCGTTGCCCCTCGCTCCCATCTTTAAACCTCTGGCTACTAATGGAGATATTATCTGACTCTCCTGATGATAGAAGAATTAGCTCATCGAATCACCACACGGTCCTCTGCGGCGCGGCTTTGCTTTCTCGCCAGTTCTAGAACATTGTTTAATTTTGAAATCAGAATGTTGACAGGTGCCGTTTACTTCTTGGGTTTGCTTTGTTTTACAGCCAAAGACTTCTGGCTGTCGGATCTGTACTTAAATCTGGGTTTTGTATGCGTGCGTGCGTGCGTGCGTGCGTGCGTGCGTGTGTATATGTGTGCATGCATGTGTGTGTGTGTGTGTGTGTGTGTATGTGTGTGTGTGTGTTTGTGTGTGTGTGTGTATGTGTGTGGTGAGCAACTGAAGGGGGGTAGGGGTGTAGAATCTTTTCTCACTTTTGTCTCCTCTACCCACCTTTACTTCCTTGTGAGCTCACCAAGTCAAACTCAGTTTTGCCCATCAGACCCTGACATCTGAGCTCTTCAAAGATATCACCTAGCTAAATTCCTCCCTAGAGAGCTAGAGACTGAGAGAGGGTTCCCCAGCTCCCCTCCCTGGAGTCCAGCCGCAAGGGATGAGTCAGAATAATGATGAGGTTGTCTCTCTGGCACTAACCTGGACCCATTTTAAATAGCTCATCTGAATGTTAACGCACACTTGAGACAAGAGTGCAGCTTAGATTCCTCTCAAATTGATTCATTTTGCATTGAGCCCGATGCAATTGACTCGGTATAAAAACGTCTTTGGCAATTAGGGGAACAAAGGGGCAAAGCTGGCGGAGCGCGGGGATGGCAGACGAAGCGAGATGACATGGACATTGGGGCCGGAATGAAATTTCTTTTTGGATGAGATGTTTCTGAGGAATGGTGGAGGCCAACAAGAAAGTCCTTCTTACCCCGAGAGAGAAACGTGAGGATTCTCCCTCAGGAAGAAAAGATGCAAAGCAGTCTAAGAAATGGTCCTTGTGAAATGCGCAGCAGCCTCTATGGCTCCTCATGGTGCCAACTTTAGTTGTTGGCTGGGGCTCTGGGGCCAGGGAACAGCTAATAACACAGTGAGCAAAGCTTCGGCTACCTCAGTGGGAGGAGGCTCATTGTTAGGATCCTCTCTGAATGAAGAACAGGGTTCTGGAGAATGAGCAATAGATAAACTCCGATCACTGCCGGGCTGGGGGGAGGTAAGATGTGGAGGCAATCCTCCGAGGGGTGACAAAGGGCCTCAGGGGAAGCGGGTTTGCTCTATGTGACCCCAGGGGACAAACAAAAGATCACTAAACTAGTAGAAGAACAGAGGGAATTAATAGATATTGACATCATCCTGGGAGCTGTATATACATTGTTACGGTACTCATTTATAGAAAAAATTGAACTATTAAGTGTAACCATATGCCTTAGTACTGTGAGTATGGTAAACAGTGAGTATGCGATGGCAGTCATTGTTCACGGTGATTCTACAAGGTATTACCATTGCTTTATGGGAAAACACCGGAAGCTTAAAACTATGCAGGTACTGAATCACTTTCTAATGTTTCATAGCCAAGGGACCACTATCAGGCTTTTCCAAGGAGCTATCTCAGCTGATCTGCAGAGGGGCGATCTGTTTTTTTCAACATGATTGGCAGGCTACTGGCTAGGGCAAGTCAAAGGTGAGCTTTGATGAGCACACTACTGGCTGAGGCCAGACAAGTCAGAACTGAGCTCTGGAAAAGGCTCTTCCATGGGCTCAGGGTTGTGGAAAGAGGCGGAATGCAATTATTTTCCTTCATGCCTCAAGATGCCTCAACTGAAATACTTTTCAAGTTTTACTCTGCCTCGAACTCAGACACAGTCACAAGGGAATGTGCAATTGGAGAAGCCACCACAGGACCAGGACCCCGGGGTCGTGGATCTGTAGTACAGGGGGTTTATTTCCATCAGAACTCTGGCTGTGCCAATCCCTGAATCTCCTGGCTTGTGCGCCGTAAATAGTTGCACTTGTTACGGCAAGCAGTCCAAACCCCAGAGACCATCCCTAAGCTGGATGAGGTGACAGACAGTTGAGCAGGAAAGATGACAGAGAAGCAAGGATTTGTTTTTCTTTTCTTTTTCTTTCTTTTGGACATGGAAATAATCTAAGTCTTTGAAGAGGATGACTAGGTAGATAAGAGAGTCCCCTGGGGGAGGGGGGGTAAATCAGAGCGAGGAAGACCAGAAACTCAATCCAGGGGAGTCACTCTGAGGTCTGTAGGTAAACATTTAATAGAATACTGATTGTAATTTCATGCAGGCAGGGAGGAATTTTAGTCCTGGGAGAGAAGAGCAAAATAATGAAGGGAATATTTAAGGAACAGTTGGAAAGAAGGTAATTGGAATTCAGCTTAGCTTGTCTGAAAAAAAAAAATAAATAAAACACTCAACAGGAGTCGGTGTGGTTAAGTGGTTATATAAAGATTAGTAAACTCAGGAATGGGAACCAGGGTGAGGGAGGGGGAGGGGGAATCCCGAGTAGATGTCTTGAATGGGAGAGTAGGAAATAACCCAGAGAATGGGAAGACGGAAGTAAGCACAGCATCGCTGGTTAGAGCACATCCCAGGGATGTCAAGGATCCATTTCCGCAGCTTACACAGGCCAGCATTGGCCTGCCAGTGTGGGATGGCCAGGGCTATGGGGAGGTGATGCCTGAGGGCAGTCACTGTGTCCATGACTGTGAACACAGTATCTTGCTTCTGAGACAGAAGGAAGTGAGCTTTTATGGAGCACAGAGATGAGATTTTGGTGCATTTTATTTTCCTTAAAACCATGTTTCTATTCTCAAAGAGTTTCTGGTCCAATTAACTTAGGAATTTGTTGATTTAATAAGCATTTTCTGAACACACACTGGGTTGAGCACTGCGCTAGAAGTATGAAGAGGAAATAATGACCATCCTTCTTTGAAGGAGCCTAATTGATAAGAATAAATGTGGCCGAGTGCTGTGAGAACTCTAATAGAGATGTGGCGTAGCCGGGAAATGTTCACATAAAGGAAAACATAATCAACTCTGCATGCATGGGTCTGAGGTCTCTAGAAAGGCTTTGTGGGAGGAGGCTAAAGCATGTCTTCTTAAAGCAGGAGGATTGTTCTTGATGATCAAGGAGGCCTGAAGCTTTTGCTTTATGTGGACAACACAGAATGGTTTGATCTGAATGAGGAGTCCAAAGCAACGGCCTGAGCTAGGCTCAAGGAGAGCTGGGCAACCAGACCAAGGCTTTGGGAGCTGTGCTGAAGAGAAGTTCAGATAGGATTCTGTGTTGGGCAGGTGACCACTGAGTGGCCTTGAGCAAGCATCCACTCAGTGGTTGGGCGTAGATGAACAGGCTGCAACACCCACCTGCTCTGCTCCCCCAGTCTCCACATGGTCCATTTGGAGACTTCATGCAGGAAGGGTCTCTGCAGCTACTCTAAGGACTTCAATTATTGCTCTTTAGCATTAACAGCAGGAGAGAATTCAGGCTGCTGTGACTTCCTCCTTGGGTACCACCTTTTAGGCAAAGAATTTATCTCATTAGCATGAGGATCTGATCTGGATCCCCAGTGCCCATGCAAATAGCTAGGCATGGGAGTCTGTACTTGTCATCCCAGCACAGTGGAGGTAGAGACAGCCTGATTCCCTGGGCCCACTGGCTGGCAAGCCTAGCCTAATTGGTAGGCTACAGGCCATAATGTGGAAGATGCTATCTTAAACAACAACAACAACAAAATCCAAGGTGGATGGCTCCTGATGAAAAATATTTGAGTTGACTTCTGACCTCCAGATGTACGGCACACATATGTACATCTGCACACACAAAAGTGGGAACAGGGGTGAGGGGCAGAATGCATGTAATTTCCCTAAGCCCATTATGCACATGGCATCTGAACTGTGGGGCAGGAAGACCCAGTTCTCTGACAGCTCCTGACTCTGGGTGGATGGCAGTGATTCTCATGCCTGGGCCCCCACCTAATCCTAGGAAGTCGTGACCTTCCCCTCTCTTATCAAAAACCCCTTACCCACTGGCAAAGTGGAGATCAGTAATATGAAAGCTGTGGGGCTGCTCGTTCCACTGAGCTTAGTGATGTAAAATTCTCTCAGGAGTAAACACGGCACCAAATCTGTTTGCAGACTTCGTGAAGCCTTTTAAATTTGAAATCCCATGGTGGCTACAGCTTTTAACTAAGGCTCTGAACCATAAGAGAAGGCATTTCTGCCAAAGCCCAGAG
>CABHPQ010161710.1:0-48260 GCA_902168405.1 Peromyscus aztecus | reverse complement strand
GTGGGAAAGAGGAAAGGGAAGGTGCCGTGAGAATGGAATTGTGGTTCCCTCCACCGCTAGGGGCTCCGCAGCACCCCAAGTCCTCTGCGTTGCTCAAGCATCCTACCCCTAGCTCCTCTGCAGAGGACCGGGCAACAGAGAGGGAAATCAGGAAGCCAGAGAGCCAGAGAGTGTTTAAGAGGGTGCACGCAGATCTGGGTTAATGGGTGCTAAGTGTAAACCTAGTGCGGCTGGATACAGGGATACAAGATGTGTCTCAGAGATGAAATCATAAGTACATGTGGGCTGGGAAGGGGGGTCCCCGACATTCCATTCCCACCATGCGGGTTCACTGCAGTGCTGCAGCCCCACCCGTCCCCTCCCTCCATACTTGTCTATGTTCCTCTATCTCAGTGTCTCTACGTCTGAAAATCTGCCTCTCTTCCTTTCTGTCTCAGTCTCTCTCTCTCTCTCTCTCTCTCTCTCTCTCTCTCTCTCTCTCTCTCTCTCCATCTCTGAGAGACTGTCACCTGGGTTTTCGTGCCTCTGGCTCTCCTGTTTCCCTTGGTCTCTATCTCTTTCAGGTTTTCTTAGCCCATCTCTTGTCACACCACCACCTCCCTCTTCTCCCTTCAACAGTCCCTCTGGTCCTTTAGCATCTGCCTGTCGGAGTTCAGTAAATATCCACACTACACAAGGCAATCTTAGGATAACGACCCCTTTAACTGGCCCACCTCAGGGTGCAGAAGTCTTCCAGAACCTCAGTGGCTGCAGATCCATCAGCTCCCACCCTTAAACCCCCATCTCTTCTCGTTAGCTTCCACCACTGTGCTGGACCAGGCACCCGGTTGCCATAGCAACCTGTCCGCGCATCCTTTCTCTTGGGACTGTCACTCTCTAATCATAGGTCCTGTACAGGGTGCCCAAGAAACCCCAAGGGGTGTCAAGGAATGTGCTCCTTGGCTTCCACCCATGATAGGGGCAGACATTTCCCCTCCCTCTTCCTTTCAGTACGGGATCCTCCCCACATCCTGTCCCCTAAGCTCTTAGATCCAGGATCCCCCACCTCCATGCTAGCACCCATTCCCCAGGCGACGCTCACCGTTTGTGGGGCTCTGGGTTGGGGTGGCCATGCTGAGCCCGAGCAGGGGGCTGCTGAATGCTGAGGCAGCGAAGGCGCGGCTGCAGCAGCTGGAAGCAGGACAGACTGATGTGGGGGGGTAAAGTGGGGGAGCCCTGGTAGGGCGGGGGGCCTGTAGCCAATGGGGGCCCGGAGAGCCCGCCCCCGTCCAGGCCATCCCCCCGCCCCCGCCCCCGCCCACTGCTGACGTCCCCGCCCCTTCCCCAAGGGTGGGGGCGCCCCCTGCCGGGGCCAAGGGGGCTCCCGGGTTTTCGCGCAAGAGGCACTGAGATCAACGAAGCGCTATCAAGAGGGAAAACCGAGTTTTATTGGAGGTCTTAGCAGTAAGGGGTGTCCGAGAGGCAGGGCTGAGGCAAGGGACGCTGGAGGTGGCCACAGGCAAGCAGCTGGGTGGGGAGAGGCGTCAGGTGTCAAGGGGGTCCTGTGGGGGTTGAAGGGAGTGAATGGCAAGCAGAGACCCCAAACTCTCCTCGCCACGCTCCCACCCTGGCACTGTGCCCCTCTGCCTCCCTCCCTCCCAACTTCAGCCCATCAGCTGCAGGACCTGGCTGAGTTTCCTGGAGACAGGTGGAAGGTCTACCGCCTGCGGGTGGACAGACCTGGGGTGGACACAAAGAGTTCAGGGTGGGGGCGGGGGCGGGGAATCTGCAACCCGGGTAACTCCCCGCCAAACCCATCGTGCTGTGCGCCCAGGAAGAGGGGTTCTTGGAAACAGCTGCCCCACAAACCCCCGCCGTGTCCGCGAACTTACGGCGGATGGAGCTGCGGAAAGTTCCCTCCTCTTCGTCGGGTTCCCCAGTTCTGGGAAGGGACAAACAGAGGAATTCGGATGGACCAGGATGGTCAGCCGCTTCGGAGAAGCCCCAAGTGCAGGCCTTATTTCCCGAACCGCAACGGGGACTTGGATACGGGAAAAGGTCCATCCAAGAAGCGTCCTGTTTCTGTTCTGGGGTGCGGCAGGAGGTGCTCCCAGCCGGTCATAGTGAGGGCCTCCGGGATGTTGGGGAAGGGACTTGACATTGTTGGGGAGAGGGACGGTCACAGGGTCTTGGGAGACGGCCCTGATGGGACTTGGGTCCAGTGAGTGAGCCTAAGTCACCTCACCTCCCCGTGCCACCGGTTCCTCATTTGCAAAACGGAATTGATGGCACCCACCTCATCCAGGTGGGGTGAGGGGTACAGAACAGGGAAGGAAAGGCGCCTGGCGCGCGGTGCGCACTCACGCACGCTAGAGGGTCGGTATGGAGGCATCTGCGATCGTCTCAGCACGCAGAAGGCATGCCTGCGTTGCCTGCGCTTAAAGGTTTATTTCGAGAAGGATCCTGCGCAAGGATGGGGACTGGAGCTAAACTGGGCCGCCCTGAGAGGTGATCTCATTTCAGCACTGCTGCTCCTGCCCAGCTTCGCCTCACTATGCTTGAGTTTCCATCTGCAGGGCTGGTGGGAGCCCAGCGCCCCCACTGGCTGGGAGCTGGGCCAAGCAAAGCGGGAGATTGACCATCGCTCGGGGGCCAGGAACTTGGCTTGGGTTTGGCACATGCTCAGCGCTTAATACGTGTTCGACTGCAGGATGGGTGCGCTTGCCGCCTCTCCCCAACTGCCCCTCCACTGCGGGAGGAGCGAGGGAGGCCCAGAGGGAGCACTCACCTCTGCTGTTGGTTGAATTTGCACCGACATCTCTTGCCTGTGGAGTGGGAGGGTATAGGCTGAGCTTTCCTCGTACTCCCTCATCCGCAGGCTCTCCTCCAAACTGGGGAGGCCGCGGGGGTGGGGCATAGGGCGGGGCTGGAGGAAGGGTAGGGTGTGGGGGCGTGGTTGAATGTGGGGGTGTGGCCTCGCGGAATGGGGTGGGGGTGGGGCGTGGTTTAAAGTGGGTGTGGTCTTGTGTGGCGAGGCTGGAGTCAGGGTGGGATGTGAGAGATGTGGTTGGAGGCTGAGACTGTGCTGGGCGTGGGTGGGGCAAGCTGTGTAGGTTGTTGGGAGCTGACTTGGGCAGGGAAGGCTGGAGGCGGGGCCGAGAAGGCAGGTGCAGACACTCACTAAGGATGATAAGGATGCCCAGGATGAAGAGGATCCCAGCGATGGTGAGGCCGCCGATCCTCAGGGTGTGGTAATCTGTGGGCAGCCCAGAGGAGAGTGAGCGCAGGGAAGGGGGGTCCCATGGGTAAGAGTATGCAGGGCAAAGGGGAAGAGAGGAGGAGAGGCGAAGCGGGGAGGGGAGAGCAGATGTGTGAGAGGAAAGGGCAGGGCAGAGGAAAGAGGGAAGGAGGAGGGTGGTGGGAGGAGAGAAAGGTTGGCGAGGAGGGTGCCACCGAAAGTGGAGGCAGTAGGGGATGGGTGAGACAGGGGGATCAAACAGACAGGCAAAGGAGTCTAAGACAAGGAGAGCAGGAGAGAGTGGAGAGAGAGAGAGAGAGAGAGAGAGAATGGAAACACAAACCCCATAGCAGTTCCCCTCACCGTAGGTGAATGGATCGGGTTCCTGTGGACCTTCTAGAAAGAAAAATAAAAATGAACATTTGAGTATCTCTTGGGGTCTGCGACAGGGAGAACCATAAGAGGACCCTTTGGGGGCTCTACCTACCTTCTCGCGCTGGGAGTTTGGGTGCTACAGGACCATAGACAGGCTGCCAGACTATTCTGTGTTCTAGCAACCTCCTGTGGTGGCCCAGTATCCTGATATCTTACAGGTTGTTCATGTTTCCATCAACCAGGGACCCAGCTTCTATCCACTCCCACTTCTGCCTAACTCAGGCATCTTCCTCTCTCCCCCAAATGCCAGTCATGACCAAAGCCTGTGTGGCGATGCCTGATTTCCTCTTACGTGGATTCCTTTAGTTTGTTGTCTCCCACTTAGTTTTCTCGGGGGCCTTCTCCTACCTCTGGCACCCACAGGGCTGAGATAGAAGGCATCTCCTTTGGACTCACCTGCACTGGCCGTGGTGAGGAAACACACGCAGAGAGCCAGGATGTGGCTGGGAGACGCCATTGCCCTAAGGAGTCAGCCAGGGTCAAGAAATGTCCTCTCCCCTGCTCTCCTTCCCTCCTAGAAAGGGCCTGAACCCATGGGGTTAAGTCAAGGACAGCCTAAGGACTTAAGGAAGGAGTGTCAGCCATTCAACTTAGTTGCTGAGAAACAGGGGCTCCCCTGCTTCCCAGGAACCACATCCCCAAAACAACTCCATAACGGGGATCAGGAGACTCCACAGCATACACAAGAGCAAGGCAGGGTGGGGAGACACACATACAGGCCGGGGGGGGGGGGGGGCTCCCATGGGCCACCCCCTACCAACATCTGGTCCCCGAGTCCCGAAACTTACCCTTGTAAGGGAAGCAAGCTGCCTCTGGACACAGGTGGAAATGCTGAGACAGACAGAAGGACACGCCCAGCCCCACCTGCCCCGACACACCTCAACCAGTGGTCTCTCTGTACCCAGACAGCCCGGCTCTCCTGCCCTCGGCTGCCTGCCCGCTCTCTCCCTGACCCTGGGTATAAATATCTCCCACTTCACCCTGGAGGAATTCGCTGCACACAGGCCACCATGGTAACAGCCCCCCCCTCCCAACGACTCGGGGGGTCCTGTATAACACTACTGGGGTGAGGCTCAGCCAGGAGCCACATCCCCACAGGCTACCCTGTGTCCTTTCCTGGAAGCTGTGAGAAAAGGGGGAAACACCCCTCCCTTTGCCCTCCCCCCGGTGACATCTTTCATAACAAGACAACATTAGACAAGTGAATGACAAGAGGCCCGTGCTAGTGGACCCGAGAGAAGTCAGTTGTTTGGTTCAGGGACACACATATGAGCACAGACACACTTATATGTGGATACACACACACACACACACACACACACACACACACACAACGGCTGTGGCTAGAATGGGGACAGACAACACCCTCTTCCCAAACTGCTGATTAGAGGAACATAGGGTGTGGACATAAGCACATACTCCTCCGGGCCTTCTGTACCCCCAAACAGTGACAGAAACAGACCTGTACAAATGAGTACACAAGCCTCCCCCAGCCAGGGGTCTCACACAGCAGCCACTGAAACAGGGAGGAGTCTCCGCTCCGCCCCTGTACAAGCCGTCCCCACACTCTCCTCCCTCTTGGGTCAGGCCTGCCTGAGAAGCCACAGGCTGGCCACTCTTGTTCCCAAAATAGGCCTCCCAGCTAGGGGGAGCAGAGAGGCCTGGAGGGAGGGCTGGGGGACGCTCACCCCATTCACGCTGTCCCTGCTGACAGAAGACCCCCAAATGTCCAGCTGTGCACCCTGGGAGCTAAGCACTTTGGACCCCCTGGCCCAGAACTGGACGCCCCACCCCCGCAGGCTCCCCTCCTGGCTCCACCCCACTCTCGCCCTCCCCAACGAGCAACTGAAACTAGAGCCCAGGCTGGAGGGGGGCCAGGGGGCGGCCCCCAGCCCAGGCCGCCCTGGCCCGCTAGATTAACTCTCTCAGCACAGCCCCAGGAGCAGCATGTGGACTGGCCTGTGAGGTGACACAGGCGTGTGTGTGTGTGTGTGTGTGTGTGTGTGTGTGTGTACACGCGCACATGCACGTGTGCATGAACACAAGCCTGCTTCTAGACCAGGGTCAGAGAATGTTTTCTGCTAGGATTCCTGGGAATTGGCCCAGCTGGGGCCTAAGGTCACACAGCCTAAGTGCTTACGAGGTCACTGACCTCTGACCTAGTGTTCTGCCAGCCTTTGGTAACTAGTTTTTTATATTAAATGCGTGGTGCTTTGATTTTGCATGGGTGTTGTGTGTGGCTGACTCAGATTCACCAGGAGTAACACACACACACACACACACACACACACACACACACACACACACACTCGGGTATCTGTGCAGAGATACAGTCGGGATATAAACACTGAATGGGTCTCAGGAAGCAGAGGCAGGAGGATTGGGAGTTCAAGGTCAGCCTGACCTGCAGAGTGAGCTACATAGAGGGCGAGACACACATCCCTTCTCATAAAAAAGACATTGCTGTGCCTGTCTGCTCTTACACACGTTACACACTGTCACACACAGCCCATAGGAACACATTCAAAGACAGACTCACGCCCAGTACTCCCTCCCATTCCCACACCACAAGGAGGGCAGGCATGGGTTCAAGACTCCTTGTGTGACCTTGGGCAGCTCTTGAGACCTCACTGTCCCTCAACTGTCCTGGGCTACATAAGGGAGAAACCACTAATGCTCTATCTGCAACTCCTGGCCAGGCTCCGAGGTCCACAAACTTAGTATTTTCTTGTTACCTCCATTTTAGAGACTGGTAAACTGAGGTCTAGATCACTGATTTTCCTCGTCTCCCTGCCAGCTGAGGGTAGAAATGTCCCCAGCCAACAGCAGCCCAGACACTGTGCTCTACAGACAGGAGTTTAGCGCTGTCACGGACACAAGCTTAGCCTCAGATATCCCTGTGGCCCCAGAGCCTTCTACCCATGCTTTCCCAGCATCCCCCTTGAAGATAACCTTGGTGTTTGCACAGCACCAGGAGTGGAGGGGGGCTGCCGCCAGCCTGTCCAGCCTGTCCAGCCTGCCCAGCTTCCTTTGCTTACAGAATGGCTCTGAAGTGCTCACCGCCCCAGGGTGGAACAGCTCAGTCCTTTCTCTTTGTGTGATGCTAGGCTGGTGACAGTCTGTTTGGGGCTCAATTGTCCCTTCTGTAAAATGGAAAGAATAGCAGTATTCCCCCAATAGAGGGAGGTGGTGTGGTTATCTAAAACAACCCACGCAAAGCAGTGAAAACTGGTGTATTTCCTGCAAGGCTGGTGCACAGTAAATGCTTGTGTTTACAAAGTTATGCCCTGCATCACCGTATTAAGCCATCTGTCTCCTGATGAACGGGAGTGAGCACCTGCTGGAATGCTCCGGGCCTGTCACTGGCCCCTGGGCATCCTTAGCGGGAAGCTTTTTAATTGTTCTCTGTTTGTTTGTTTGTTTGTTTTGAGACAGGCTCTTATTCTGCACCCTCAAGCTGGCCTCAAACTCACTGTGGAGCCTAGACTAGTCTCCAACCTTCGATCCTCCTGCCTCCACCTTCTGAGTTTGGGAGTCACAAGTGTTATCACCTCTCTGAACCTTTATCAGCGTATTCCTGTGTAGGGCTGGGGATGTGGCTCAGTTGGCAGAGGGCTTACTTAGCGTTCATGGAGTCCTGGGCTCAGTGCTCAGCACCAAATAACCTGGGAGTGATGACACACGTTTATTCCCAGAAGTGGAGGCCGGAGGTTGAGAGATCAAGGTCATCCTAGGCTATACAGAAAGTTCAAGGCCAGCCTGAGTTATGCGGCACTCTGTCTAAAATGATTGCCCCCCCAAGCCTGACTGAACCCCGAAGAGGGGAGCTGTTTGGTTAGTTCACCGAGTCCTCTCCTCAGTCTGGGCGTGGACGGTAGGAATGATCCCATTGACAAATGAGGACACCGAGGAACAGAGAGGCTGAGTAACTTGACTGAGGCAACACAGGATCTGTTGGGCTCCTGTCCTCCAATGGCAAGAGACCACATGTTCCTCAGCCTTCTGACCCCAGGCAACAAAGGTTGTTCCTACTAAGCCTGAACCAACTGGCCCCGTAAAGCTAATCATTTAAGAGTCTCATGCCTCAGTTTCCCCATCTTTGGAGCAGGGATTGTAAAGCAGGAACAGCAATACCCCCAGCTCACAGAGTTGCTGTGACGTCAATGAGCTAACACATGTAAAACCTGGCACACAGTTGAGTGTGGTGGCACCCATCTGTCATCCCAGCACTTGGGAGGCTAAGCCAGGGGAGTCTTGTGTTTGAGGGCAGCCTGGACTGCAAAATGAATCCCAGGCCAGTCTCAAAACAAGAAAGCAAACATAAAAGACTGGCAGATAGCTTGAGGGGCGTAGGAGGGATCAGGACTTAGGTTGGGTTGTGTGTGATTTATGAATTTTTCTCATTTAATGGAGAGGATCTGTCTGAGTTTCCAAGAGCTTAGTCCAGATGAAAACACGCAGTTGTGCACATGACCATAAATTCCAGCTTCCAAAGAAAGGATGGAGAATAATACAAAGTGGCCCTGGAGCAGGCTTCCTGGGTTTGGATCCTGGCTCTGCCTCCACTGGAGCCAGCCACCCTGATCCCCTGACCTTTCTTCATCTGTAAATTAGTTATGAAAATGACACTGGCCTGAACTTCATGGGAAGATTAGGGGCTGGTAGTGAAGTTTTAGGACAAAGCTCGATTAATTTGACGTGGAAGAGAGAAGCAGAATCATCACTGTTAGTTCTTGTATTCAGTCTTGGATCCCGGCTTTCATAGTGTTAATTACAGGGACCTGGAGGGAGCTCTGGCTTTGGGGCAGGACAGCAGTTCTGCCATGGGTGACCACAAGGGGGAGCAGCTGGACCGGTACTGGCCTAGTGGTGCCTTGGTGACAGCGTGGACCACACCCTCTACGAGAAGGGGCAGGAGGGAGCAGCTAGGATATCCCCCATCCCCCAGTGACTCCTCTTCCTAGCCCCTCCCATCTGCAGTCTGCAGAGCCATCTGGTCTCCACCCTGGGGACATCCTTCCCACTCTCCCCAACTGGGGTTGAGTGGGGACTCTGATGAGGGGGTTGGTTGGGAGTGCCTAGGGTGGCTCAAGCCCTTGGCAGCCCCGCCCCCTCAAGGGCCATTCAGTCCCTTCCCTGGGCCTTTTCTTCCTATGGCCTCTGACCTGCTCCTTCCTACCCTTCTGCTGGGCACATCCCAGGCCGCAGCAAGTGGGACGAGAGTGTGGGAGGACACAGAGAAAGTACTGGAAGCTTGAAACGGGGCAGGGAGGTGAGAGTTACAGACACCAGGCAGAAGGACCAGGACGGACAGACAGACAGACACAGACACACACACACACACACACCAGAGATCTACAGGCCAAACCAGAGACACAGAGAGACAAAGACAGAAATAGACATTAGTTCGCAGGGGTGGGAAACAGAATAATAGAAAGATCAGGAGAGAGAGACTGACAGACAATCCCACACTCCAGATTCAGGGAGAGAGGGACCGGCTGAGAGAGAGAACAAGAAGGCCACCAGCCACAGGACAGCATGGCCAGCGGCGGGATGGAGGGGCATCCCACAAAGATGTAGTGGTCAGGGTCTGGCAGGGTAGGGTGAGTGGGAGCCTGGGCAGGGGCAGGGAGCATGGGAGGGGCAGGCATTCTATTGTTGCTGTTGGCCGGGGCTGGGGCAGGAGTGGCCTGGAGTCCCCCCAAGGCAAAGTGTCCCCCACGCTGTTCCTGTTCCAAGGAAAGTACCCTGTGTGAGGGCTCCTCCGAGCTACCCGAGAGCTTCTCCGCCACGCTCCTGTCACTGTGAGTGCCAGCCCTGTGTGGGCCTAAAGGGAGGGAGGAGACCTGGGACTCCAGGGTTTGGGATGGGGTGCTGGGGTCTCTATTAGAATCTTGCACACCACAGAATTCTGGGATGTCTGAAAGAGGGCTGCTGAGATTTGGAAAGGTGCCGACTGGGGGTGTCCCAAAGGGCAGGAGGAATCAATGGGGACACTGGAGGTGCATTATCCAGGGGCTGAGGGCTGCCAGGGACCTTGTACATGTGTGGAGGGCATGGCAGAGGGCAGGGATAGAGAGCATGGGCTCAACATGGAAGGTCAGGGCCTCCAGAGCAGCCAAGGGCTCTGATTTGAGAGAGGAAAATTGGAATGGGTTTCTGCTCACTGATTTCTGCCCATGTCCCCAGCTCCCTCATCAAGATGGGGGTCTCCCAGCTAAAGGCTGGCAGCTTCATGAAGATGCCATCATTGCACTTACTGTGAGTATGGCCTGGCTGGGCCCATGACCCTCTACTCAAGAAAATGAGTGTTCCTGCACGTGTGTGTGTGTGTGTGTGTGTATGGGTGTGTGCATGTGCACGTGTACATGCATGGGGGGGGTGTTCGGGCACCTGTGAGGACATGTGTACTTTGTGTTTATCTATGGAAGCATCCATGTCCGTTCACATATGCCTACGCTTGCACATGGGTCTTTGGGTTGGATGGGGGCTAAGAGGACAGCCATACGTACCAGTCTACAACTCTGAAAGCATCTGTCTTGCCCCCTTGCCAGGCTCTTCACATCCAATACCTTCTCCGTGATCGAGGACGATGCCTTCATTGGCCTGTCCTATCTGCGGTACCTGTGAGTACAGCCCTGCTGGGGAAAGGTGGGTCTGGAGGGGCGGGCGAGCCTCTCTGTGACCCCCAGTGGAAGAGGACAAAGGGAGGTGGTCTGGGGAAAGGGGAATCTGGCCAATGGCAGGTCCCTAGGAGGAAGGCTGCAGTGTGGACAGCTCAGGAGCTACTGATCAGAAGTGAATCTCACCTCTGTGTACTTCAGATTCACAGAGGAAGCTGGGCCTGGTGGCTCAGGCCTGTAATCCCAGCTGTTCAGGAGGCTGAGGCAGGAGGATGGCTAACTCAAGGCCTGCTTCGGCTACAGAATGAATTCAAGGCTAGCCTGAACAACTCAGTGAGACCCTGTCTCATAATAAGAAATAATTAAAATAAGAGAAAATAAAAGACTAGGGGTACATCTTGGCAGTAGGTACTTGCTTAGCGTGTGTGAGACCCCGGGTTTCAGTCCCAGCCCTGGAAACCAAGAGTCAGCAAAGGGCCTAGATAGCCAGACTCAGTTGTCCTGATGCAGGAGGATTCCAGGAAAGGGTGTACAAAGAGGTTAGGAGCAGGAAACATTTAAAATTACCCGGAAACCACTTGGAGCTATGAGGTGACCATGTGAGTGTGGGTGCAGTGCCAATGTGGGGGTGCCAGTTTGCTGGAGGGGTTGGCTGTATGACAGGGCTGCTTGCTGCTGGTGACCTGGTGATGCTGCTGTGGAGGGTGGTGTGTAGGGGGTGTCCTTGTTACTGATGAAAGGGAAGTGATGTGTAAACAGACTTTTCTTTCCTGCCTGCAAGTTCCAAATAACCAACACAGAGACTTAATAGGAATTATAGATGATTGGCTGATAGCTCTTGCAACTTAAATTAACCCATTTCTTTTAATCTACATTCTGCCACGTGGCCTTACCTCTCTTTCAGTGATGATTATATTATTGCTGATGGAGTGTTTGTTTGTTTATTTGTTTCGAGACAGGGTTTCTCTGTGTAGTTTTGGTGCCTGTCCTGGATCTCGCTCTGTAGACCAGGCTGGCCTCGAACTCAGAGATCTGCCTGGCTCTTCCTCCCAAGAGCTGGGATTAAAGGCGTGGGCCACCGCCACCCTGCCTGCTGATGGAGTATGAGGGTTGCTGACCAAAATGGCTGCCACAATATTGTTGGTGTTATTGGGGATATCTATAAGGTGTGTGGGGTTGCTATTTGTGGTGATTATCAATGGAGGGGTATGTGCTTATGGTGTATGTGGATGTTGGTCATGGATATGGGTAGAATGTTGGTGGAGGCTTTCTAGTTGTGTGTTTTGGGGGCTCTTTCCTATTTGCTTGTTTGTTTTGGAAACTGGGGTCTTGGGCATGCTAGGAAAGTAGTTCCAAACTCCTCACTGGGGGATTCTAGGCAGGGGCTCTACCACTGAGCCACACCCCAACCCCTCACTGGGGGATTCTAGGCAGGGGCTCTACCACTGAGCCACACCCCAGCCCCTCACTGGGGGATTCTAGGCAGGGGCTCTGCCTAGAATCCAAACCATATGCCCAGCCTTCCATGGAATATTCTAGGCAAGCACTCTATCTCTGAGGCACACCTCAGCCCAGGTGTCATTTTTTTTAAATGTTGTATTTATTTGGGGGGGGAGGGGAGTGACAGTGTATGTGCCATGACCCACACATACAAGTCAGAGGACAATTTGTGGAAGCAGATCCTCTTCTTCCACCACATGGGTTCTGGGGATCAAAAACTGGGGTTATCAGGCATGGTGGCAACTGCCCTTACCTGCTGAGCCATGCCCCAGCCCTGTTGTTAGTTTTGATGATGTTGTTGGCTCTGGGTTTGCCAATGATGATGAAGTTGTTGGTATTCATGAAAATACTGTGCTGGCGGTGGATGGTGTGAATGTTGGTGGTGACGGTGATGCTGTTGGCACCAGCTGAGGTTTGTAACAGTGGTGGCAGTGTTGGTGTCATGGCAGCAGTCTTGGTTCTGGTCATGAAAGTGTGATGTTGGTGACACTATCTGTGTTATTGGTGTGGGGTTTGGCAATGGGTGTTGATGAAAGAGATTGGGGATGAGCGCATAGTGCTGGGATTAATGATTGATAACTGAGCTCAGTGATGATAACAGAGGCACACATGTCGGTGCCCCGGTGCCAGGGTGGTGGTTTGATGGTGGTTGCACTTATGGTAAGCTTGACAATTACCATAGCGCCAAGACCTTGGCCCTGGTGAAGAATGGTTTCCTTGTGGTCATTCAAGGTGAGAGAGGAGAAAGAAGCCATTCCTGTGGCTTCCTAGGGCCAGTTTCTCCAGCACTGTGGGCCTCGCCCTCACTCCACCCTCTCCCCACAGCTTCATTGAGGACAACAAGATTGGCTCCATCTCCAAGAACGCCCTGAGAGGACTCCGCTCACTCACACACCTGTGTGTATTTCCACAGCCCAGTCCTCCACCATAGGCACCCGACCCATCCCTCAAGGCCATAGCATCTCCCGGCCACAGCTGATACTCTTTCCTCTCCCGCTCTATCAGAAGCCTGGCCAACAACCACCTCGAGGCCCTACCCAGATTCCTGTTCCGAGACCTGGAGACTCTGACTCATGTGTGAGCTCAGGCTCAGGGGCTGGGGGTGGGGCTTGGGAACGCTAATAGGGAGGGAGACCTGGGCCTCCTTGGGCCAATGCATGAGTATGCTTGGCTTATACTTCCTGTCGTCTCTGGGTGCCATCCTAGACCCTCACCTGGGAAGGTGACTCGGCCTCTAAGCCACAGAAACTGGGTCACAGCTTCTTCGTGGCTTCTTGCCCCACCCAGGGACCTCCGTGGGAACCCGTTCCAGTGTGACTGCCGAGTACTTTGGCTGCTGCAGTGGATGCCTACGGTGAATGCCAGTGTGGGCCTGGGGGCCTGTGCAGGCCCCTCTGCCCTTGCCCGAATGCAACTCAATCATCTTGACCCTAAGAAGTTCAAGTGCAGAGCCACAGGTGACAGCTTCCTGCCCCTCCCCAACTCCTCGGCAGTGGGGGGGGGGGGGGACGGGGCCTCAGAAGAAGAGAGGAAATCAAGTGTGTGTGTTGGGGGGGCAGCCACAGGGGTGAGGAAACAACCTCCCTGAGCCTCATTTCCTCATTTGTAAAGCAGGGGTGAAAACAGTGATCCCAGATCTCTGTGAGGAGTAAACGCTGGGCAGTATTTTTCTTTACTTTTTGACAGGCTCTCACTTCACAGACAAGGCTGGCATTGAACCTGTGACCCCCTCCCTCTTCCACCTTCTGTGTGCTGGGGTTGCAAGCATGAATCACACTTGGTCTCTGCACAGCTTTCGATGCCAGTCCTGGCAAAGAGGCTCGTTGTTGTTGTTGTTGTTGTTTTATGTATGTGTGTATGTCGTGTATGGGATGTGCATTCGAGTGCAGATGTTGGGTCCCCTGGAACTGGAGTTCTAGGCCGTTGTCAACTGTCCTCATGGGTGCTGGGAACGGGAACTCCAGCTCTCTGCAAGAACAGCAAACGCTGGTAACCGTGAGCCATCTCTCCAGCCCTTGTTTGTTGCTATTTTTGTTTCGTTTTCTGAGACAAAGTCTTAACTATGTAGCCCAAGCTGGCTTCAGACTTGTAGCAATCCTCTGGTCTCAGCCTCCCAAACGCCCCATGACAGGCGTGCACCGCTATGCGGGCTTACAAGAGACTTTTGTAAGGAGTCACTGCTATTGTTAATACGACACTTAAATACCCCTCCTTTGCACCCATTTTGTGCTGCGAGCTGCGGGTACCTCCCTCCTCCCTGGGGCTTGTCTTCTTTTAGCTTTTCCACAAATATATAGAGTATACCGGGACATTTTTCTGAGTGCTGGGTCATGCAGGAGACAGCAGTGACTCGGCTGGCTGGCCCTGGGTCTCTCCCTTTCTGAGGCTACAATTGAGAAGTCAGGCAACTCCAAAGAGTCCAGGAGGATACCTCAAAAACAAGGAGGCACAGCCGGGGGGGGGGGGGGGGGGGTTGGGAGGGAGGTGGGGGGGGGTGGGATGACAGAGCTGGAAGGCACAGGCAGAGTCTGGGGTAGGAGTGAGGTCAGGACTGGAGAAGTCTTTAGCACCTGAGGAAGCCCAGAGCTAGGACCAGGAAAGCCAAGGAAGGATGCAAACAGCAAGTAGTGTGGGTTTTGTTCAAGGGCTTGTTTTTGTTTTTGTTTTTGTTTTTCCGAGACAGGGTTTCTCTGTGTAGTTTTGGTGCCTATCCTGGAACTAGCTCTGTAGACCAGGCTGGCCTCGAACTCACAAAGATCCGCCTGGCTCTGCCTCCTGAGTGCTGGGATTAAAGGTGTTCGCCACCACCGCCTGGCTTCATTTACATTTTAAAATATGGGTGTGGGGGAATGGCGGCTGCATGTGTACCATGGTGCATGTGCAGAGGTCAGAGGACAAGTGGGAACCGAGTCTCTCCTTGCACCTATGAATTCTGGGACCGAATTCAGCTCCATCAGACCTGGTGCTCTTGCTCACTGAGCCATCTCCCAGCCAATGAAGGGCTGATTGAAAGGACATTTTTAAAAAGATTCCGCAGGACATGGTGGTACATGCAGTCCCAGCACTGGGACGGCTGAGGCTAGAGGGTTGTGAGCTTGAGAGCAGTGTGGGCTACATGGTGCAGTCTCACCTCAAAAACAAACTGAGATTCAGTTTGTGTGAACGTCCCGGGTTGTAGATTCCTGTGTCAACCCTGCCACCTAGGAACAGGGCCTGGTATATAGGTGACACACAGCCTGGGTCCCTTCTGACAACCTGGAGAGTGAATTAAAGAACTCCCTGGACTGGTGAGATGGCTCACTGGCTAAGGGCACTTGCCACCAAGCCTGATGACTGGGCTTCAATCCCCAGAACCCACAGGATGAAAGGAGAGAGCCAACTCTCACCCTTGCCCTCTGACCTCCACACACGGGTCATGCATCCCACACATAAACACAAATGGGAGCAGATGACCTGTCTTCTACATGGGTGGGGTAGCCCCTAGTTGCTGCCCTTGTTTTTATGGTTCAAGTCAGGTTGTGGCACCTCCATGTGCTTTTGGATGTGGCAAAAAGGAGGTGAAAGAGGCCAGGTCCAGAACAAGTCATGCTCACACAATGAAATGAATATCACACTTCGTGTCTGTTGTGAACTTGATCATGATATCTGGGGAGTGTGTTAGTAGGGGTGCTGGAACATTCTGTCTGGGCTGCCTGATGGTCATCTCCCTGCTTTATGAAAAAAGTGGTGTGTGTGTGTTACTAGGGACTAAACTCAGAGCCTTCCAAATGTTAGGCAAGCATTCCACTACTGAGCCACACCCCAGCCCCTCACTGGGGGATTCTAGGCAGGGGCTCTACCACTGAGCCACACCCCAGCCCCTCACTGGGAGATTCTAGGCAGGGGCTCTACCACTGAGCCACACCCCAGCCCCTCACTGGGAGATTCTAGGCAGGGGCTCTACCACTGATCTACATACATCCTATCCCTCTTTCTACTTTTTTGTTTTGAGATAGGGTCTGCTATTAAGTTGCCAAGACTATCCTGAACTCCTGTATCCCAGACAGGCCTTGAACTTTCAGTTGCCATGGCTCATTCTCCCTAGGAGCTGGGTTGACAGGTTTGTCTGGGGAGAATGAATGTTGCTGACTAGCTGGCTGCCTGGGTCACTTATCCTCAAGTTTTCATGGTAACAAAGTGTAGCTCACAGGAATGCTGTTGTAAAATTAATTGAGTAACTAAACATGCTGTTTGATTTGTTTTGTGTTTTTGAGACAAGATCAGGCTATGTAGCCCAGGCTGACCAGTGACCAGAAATCCTCTTGCCTCAGCTTCCCCAGGCTGCGATCATAAGCATGTCCCACAACATCTGTCTAAGACAGTTTCCAAAGGACTATTTGATGATGCCATGCAGCTTTGAAAAGAAAGATGTTTGTGTTTCTGAGAGTTAAGATATCTATAGACAAAAAGGTTACATCCTATAGGTTCCTATGTGGTGAACGCTATGAATTCTCATTTCAAAGATGTGCTAACCAAGGCTCAGAAATTGAGGTCCCCAGCCCACCCCCCAGGCACCTCTGACTCTCTTGCTGCCTCTAGAACTGTCCTGGCTCCAGACTGTTGGGGAGTCGGCACTGAGCGTGGAGTCCTTCTCCTATCAGGGGGAACCTCACGTGATCCTGGCACAGCCTTTTGCTGGCCGCTGCTTGATCCTGGTCTGGGACTACAGTCTGCAGCGCTTCCGGCCTGAGGAAGAGGTGTCCGGTGAGCTCCCCTCCTGTCCTGGCCCCTTCTCTCCTGTCCCCAGACTGCCACTGAGCCTGACTGTGTCACACTCTCCCTACAGCGCCCTCCGTGGTGTCCTGCAAACCTCTGGTGCTGGGCTCACACCTCTTCATACTGGCTGCCCGCCTGTGGGGAGGCTCACAGCTGTGGTCTCGGTCTAGCCCCGACCTGCGTCTGGCCCCAATACAGGTCCTAGCCCCTCAAAGGCTGCTGCGACCCAATGATGCAGAGCTCCTGTGGTTGGATGGGCAGCCCTGCTTCGTGGTGGCTGATGCCTCCAAAGCTGGTAGCACCACGCTGCTGTGCCGCGATGGACCTGGCTTCTACCCACGTCAGAGTCTGCATGCCTGGCACCGCGACACCGACGCTGAGACCCTGGAGCTGGATGGCCGACCGCATCTGCTGCTTGCTTCGGCCTCCCAGAGGCCTGTGCTCTTCCATTGGTTTGGTGGCCGCTTCGAGAGGCGCACAGACATCCCAGAGGCTGAGGACGTCTATGCCACGAAACACTTTCAGGCCGGTGGAGACGTGTTCCTGTGCCTGACACGATACATTGGGGACTCCATGGTGAGGCTGGGGGCACGCAGTGGAAGCCAGGCCTGATCACAGCAGCTGACCCTCATTTGACAGGGGGCTGGACCCCCGTTTCAGCACAGCCTCTCACTGGTGAATTCCAGGCGTGATTTCTATCACTGAGCCTCACCCACAACCAATCCCTGGTGAATTCTAAGCAAGCAAGCCCCACGAAGCCACAGCCCCAGGCCCTTTCTAGTGAATTCCTGGCATAAACTGAGCTACACTCCCAACCCTCAGCTGATGAGCTCTAAAGTGAGGGCATGCCTGCTGAACACAGTCCGAGGCAGAGTCTCAGACACGGTCTTACCATGTAGTGCAGGCTGGCCTCAATCTCATGCCCTGTAACAGGAAGGTGCCAACATGACCTGCTTCCGCTAAACTTATTCTACTCTGCTAAGCTTGGCTCTGTAACTCTAGAACATTCCAGGATGATAGTTAACCCCAACCACACCCTTCCCATTGGGATACTACACCCTCAAGGTTGAACTGGTTGGTGGTAGCCATGCTCACTGCCTCCAGGGCTCTCTTTTCAGAATGAGGTGCAGTCAGGGACAGACACCCCTGCCCCACGCAGTTATTTGAGGGGTCTCTAGGGGAAAACAGTGGAGATAAGAATGGGAGTCAGGGACCAGGTAGGAGACTGGAGAAGGTGGAAGCTGCGTCAGGGTGTGGCCAGAACAGATGGCGTAACCGTGACTCGTGACAGTAAGATCAAAAGACCCTTGCTGGATACTTCGTGTGGCATGTGTGGGAAAGAGAAAGGTCTAGAACAAAGATCAGCTTTGAGCAGACAGATGTTATCATCTGTAAATTAGGAAAGCTGCTGGGCATAGTGTTGGTGTCAGTCAAGGGTCTGGCATTTCAGTACCAGGGAGGCTGAGACACAAAGACCATGAGTCTGAGATAGTCAGTCGGTACCAGCAAGACTCCCCATAAACAAACAAATAAATAAATAAATAAGTAAATAAATAAACAAAAATAAAGAGCTACGGTGAAAGGCTGAGACACAAAGACCATGAGTCTGAGATAGTACCAGCAAGACTCTCCATAAATAAACAAACAAACAAACAAACAAACAAAAATAAAGAGCTACGGTGAAATTGAGGACCTACATGCTCATGTTACAAGTCCTCCAGAGCCCCGAGGATGACAGGGAGGCCCAGTGCCTCTTGACCCAGGGTCTAACTAGCTTCCGCACCCTACAGGTCATGCGCTGGGATGGCTCCATGTTCCGCCTGCTACAGCAGCTTCCATCTCGAGGTTCCCATGTCTTCCAGCCACTGCTCATCGCCAGAGACCAGTTGGCCATCTTGGGCAGCGATTTTGCCTTCAGCCAAGTCTTCCGCCTTGAGCCTGATAAAGGGATCCTGGAGCCACTACAGGAACTGGGACCCCCGGCCTTGGTGGCCCCTCGAGCCTTTGCCCAAGTCATGGTAGCAGGAAGACGCTTTCTATTCGCAGCGTGCTTCAAGGGCCCCACGCAGATCTACCAGCACCACGAGTTGGATCTCAGTGCCTGAGGCTGGGCAGGACCCTGGAAGTGGCTGTGGGGCTGGCAAGGACATCCTATGACATCTGGGTACCCTCTCGGGCCTGGCCTCCTGGCCATCACAGCCTGTCCTGTGTGATACAGACTACTATTCAAGTGCATCAGCCTGGGTCAGGCTTAGCCCACCTTTTGGAGGATCTGCACTTTAGGGGGAAACGGGAGGAGGTCTCTCTGCTCCCAACAGTGTTTGGGGCTCTTGCAGTCTGAAGCCACATTTTGGCTCCCTAGACAATGGCTTGGGAGCTCAGCCTGGGACACAACAGGGAGCTGGGATACAGAAATCAAAAGAACAATCTGCTGAGCTCAAGAGGTCTGGATATCCCGCCCTTAACGACCCCTTGGTCCTGTTCCATATAAAGTACAGAGAGAGAGCGTTCTTTTCCACTCAAACCCAATCTGGCCATTGGCTTTCGTGAAGGAGTACGTATCTCTGTGACGTCACAGTTGCTGGGCAGTTCCTGAGACTGGCACTTTGCTGTTTGTGCGCATGTCTGCTGCCAAAGGCCGATTGGGGCGTTTTGTTGCTTTTACGCACGCGCAGAAAAAGTGAAGCAGTAAAGATGAGTCTGGAGGTGTCAGAGAAAGCCGTGGGTACCCCGTTCCCAGAATGTGACAGGGGCAAGAACAGAAAGTGTGTGAGTTCAATAAATGCCCTGCGCTCCCGACCTGCCCGGTCTGTGGGCTTATGGCAGGAAGGTCTTGTGAATGTTGTTGAGTGGCGGGTGATGGCCCTGGATGGGATCCTGGGTAAGAATTTTGCTTTGAAAGGTTTTAGGCATTTTCCAGGGTGTCACATGGCATCCTGGGTACTGGGGAATCTCAAGAAAGCCTGGGGTTAGTGGAGGGTCTCACTCTGTGCCTGCTGTATATTTTTAGGGGTGTCCCGGGGGAATTAAAGCTTTCACAGGGACAGTTGGTATATGGAAAGGTCTCAGAATAAAGTGAGGTGTCAGAATGGATGAGAAAGCCACTGCAGGGGTCGGGGTGGGGCTAAACTATCTGAGCGGCCCCACCACGGTAGGATGACCTATTATATAGTTATTCTCAATGTCAACACTGTACTCGATTAGGGCTCTTTTTTACTCCTAGAAGTGTCCCTAGTTTACCACGAGAACATCTAAGTGGCACAGGAGCTGCCCGTGGAGGGAGCAGGAAGTCTCATGCCCATCATCAGGTCATGACACACAGGTCTAACCCAGATTCGGCCACCGGCTTCTGCACACAAGTGCCCACCTCATCAAGGGCCCCCAGGCCCACCCCAACATCTGCCCGCCCCCTCGCTGCCCACAGCCACACTCCAGAATGCACACAGTCTGAGTTCACCTGAGCACGATGTAAAACCGTTTTAGATTAGAAACTGAACAAAGATCCAGCTATCATGAGAGAGGTAAGATGAGACCCAGGCAAGGCAGTGTCAGGAGAGGACAGGATGGCCATCTTGGAGTTCAGGCCCACCTCCAGAGCCAGGACCTGGCTCAGAGGCGTGCTGTGCTCTTCGACTGGTCCATCTTCAGCAGTTGTGAGCAGAGCCTAGTGGAGAGATGGGGTCAGTTTGCAAGGGTCTATCCAGTCCCTTCTCCCCTTACCCCAGCTATCCCCAAACCCCACCCCCAGTCACCTGAGTGTCTTACCTGGTGTGATGAGAGGTGGCCCATCCCCTGGACGGTGACTGGGAAAATAGAAAAGTGATAACATACAAATAAATCCCCTTTGTTCTCTCCCTTAGGGCTAAGTAGTCTCAGCTTGCCTAGACAGTTTCTTGGCTGGTTTTCCACTGTGGGTTTATACAGAGCTAGGGACCAAAGCCTCCTAGGGATGATTTGCATGGAGCCAAGCCCGGGAGACCTCAGGGCAGAGCAGCCAGGCCTGTCCTCTTTGCACATGCCTTTTGGGCATGCCCAGAACCCATCTCACCTGGGCTTCTGGCTGAACTTGCACTTGCACTTTCCACCTGTTGGAGAGGGATACGGTCAGAGGAACACACTGAATCCTCCCTGTTCTCTCCCCCATCCAGAGCTCCGTACTCACTCATAAGAACTATGATGCCCACGGCACAGAGGATCCCTGCGCAGATGAGCCCACCGACTCGAAGGCTGTACCAATCTGAGAGAGAAACGGGGGAGACCTCAGAGCTGGCCCAGGTCCCCGCATCTATCTCCCAGTTCATTTGATAGCAGTGAAAGGGGAAAGCCCCGCCCTGTTGTGCACACATTGCAGTTAAGATCCAAGCAAACAAGATGTTTCATGTCCATTCAGAGGCAGAGAAGCCGTCTGAAGGGAAAGGATCAGTGTTGGGGATAGAAAGTCGGGGTATGGGTCTTTAGAGAGTGGTCAAGCGAGGGCTGTCTGAGGAGGTCCCACTGGAATGGAGTTCTGCAGGCAGACAGAGGTAGCCCTGAAGACACATGGAAGACAGTGGTCCAGGCAAAGGTGCACAGGTTGTGAGATGGTGGCTGCTGGGAAGAGTGGGGTCGAATTCCCCACCTTCTCTGGGGAGATTTTTGTGACAAACTTTCTGGTGGTTGATCTGAACCTGACGCCTCTTGCAGACTGGACTCAGCCCCGTGTCTGTCTTGAATTCTCCCTCACGGCTGATTCCAGATACCTGGATGCTCAGGGACCCATTTCAAACCCTCTCCTATCCTGTCCCCTGGGTCACTGTGAACGGTCAGCCTCCCTTGTGTGGGACCGTTGGCACAAGATGATGTGTAGGACTGGGAAGAAGTGAAGAGGGCAGCGTTCTTACCATAGTAGAAGGGGCTGTCTTTATCTGCGGAGAGAGAAAGGACACAGGCATGAATCTGAGACAGTAGCAGGGGTCTGAGGTAAGTGGGATGGAGGGGTGGGCTGTGACTCACCTTCGGGGTCATTGGCATCCAGAGCAGGCAGGCCTGCGGGGACAAGGAAGGACAAGGGTGACTATGGTGGCCCTCGGCAGGGTCAGTTTGTGGCCTGAGAAAAATGTTCCATGGGGGAACAGCCCCATCGCCAAAGTGCACAGGATTTGGCTGCCGGTTAGTCTCACCTGGACATGCGCCGTCACGGAGATATGGGCTCACCCCCCCGCCCCCACCTGTGAGTCATGCCAGCATTTTGCCGCCAGAAAGATCCTATTCTGGGTACTTTTTGGCCACCGTGTGAGTGAGTGTTTCCAGACACATGGCCAGGCCACACTTCCTGCTGAAGAGGCTTTGCTTCTCAAGGTAGCAGATGGTTTCTGTTCCCAGGCCTGTTTCCTCCACACCAGCAATGCCCACAGCCCCCCCACAGCTACACCCCACAGTTATCAGGGTTGCTGACCTTTTGACCCTTTGAAATGACTCATGGTTGGCAACAATTCATTCTTACATCCTTTTTCCAAATAGAATGCTACTTGTGCCCAAAGAATGATAAAGTAAAAAGCAGTTTAAAAAAGGGGGGGGGAGCGGGAGAGAGATGGCTCAGTGGTTAGAACACTGATTGCTCTTGCAAAAGACCTAAGTTCAGTTCCCAGCACCCACACGATGGCTCCCAAACATCTGTAACTGCAGTTCCAGGGGACCTGACACCCTCTTCTGGCCTCCACAGTCACCAAGCACTCAAATGGCCAAACACCCATACATATAAAATAATTTTTAAAAAAAGTGGATAGCGCCTGAGAAACGATGCCTAAAGTTGTCTCTGGCTGCCACACGCACAAGCACGTGAGCACACACAGTCATGCACACACAAAGGAGCAGAGGAAGGAAGGAAGGAGAAAACAGGGCAAAAGCGAGGAGTAAGGATTAAATTCTGGCCGAAAGCTTGGTTGGTTTCATCTCGGGCCTGAGTCCTGCTACAGGGAGAAAAACAATGCTTAATTATGTTTGAGGCACAAACGCGTGGGGCCACTCCACCCAGGCCCCATTTCACTCTGTTCAAACATTAACACATTTAAGCCTCACAAAACCCCTGTGACCAAGCATTGTTGTTCTCTGTGTTTTCAGGGATGGAGAAACTGAGGTATGAGGTATTCCCGTTACCCACTACATCACTGATAGGTTCTTAGAGGCATCTGGGAAGGCAATGTAGGGAGGCCATGACACCCCAGAGTACTGGGCCGAGCCTCCTTCAGCTTGCTGTCACCGAAAAGTAAAGGGCATTCCCCCAAAGGAAACACACACACACACACACACACACACACACACACACACACCTTGTCATCACCCAGCTGAGAGGCCCCAGGCAAAGGGCATTTTGGTGGCCAGATTCTCACCTGCTAGGAGGACCAACAGGCTCAGAGTGACCTCTTGCATGTCGCAGCGTTGATCTAGAAGAGTCCAGAGAGGAGGCCCAGGCTTAGCAGAGTGTCCAGGATGTGAGGCCATGCACCTCTGGTTCCCTATCCCGCCTGCTGCTCACCAGGAACACAGCCCAAGGTACACACAGGAAGGTTGGTAGTGAGCCTGAAGCTCACTGGACTGGGAGATAAGGAGCCCCAAAGTCAAGTGGGGGCTGGGTGAGCTCTCGGGCTCCATAAAGGAACAGCCATTGTCCTCCCTGGACCACGACTTTAGGTTTTACCATAATGAATCTTTTCTTGGAGAGAAGAGGTGGGGCGGTGTTTTGCTATGTCCAGGCTGGCCTTGAATTTGCCATCCTCCTGCCTCAGCTCTCCAAGTGCTAGGATCACAGGTGTGCACCATCACATTCAGCTTATTATCCCTATCTGTACGATGGGGGAAACTGAGGCTCTGAGAGGTGAAAGCTGATGTCCAAGATCACTTGGTCCAGAAAACAGGATTTAAACAATGCCTTGTCCCCCACTAGCTGTTCATAACTCAGGACTGTGAGGGCCTCGGGGTGTTTTGGGGAGTAGGGTGTCAGGAGCCAGGTGGCAAGAGGCCCGGGTTCCGGGAGTGGCTCCCACAGACAGCTTGGAGCCTGCCTGGCTCTGCCCACACACTGCAGGCTTCTAGCTGGGGCCTGAGCTGACTCCCTGGGCTCCTGGGTGGGTGTATGGCAGAAATAATGCCAAGTTGGTGGGACATGTGCAGAGGGGTCCTGGCTGCAGCCTTACCTCCACCGTCTGCCCCACCCTTGGGTCTGTCCCTTCAGCGTTCTCCCCAGTCCCAGCTCAAGCCCGGGTTTTGCCCCCTGCCCTAGCCCTCACCCCTCCCTGGCTCAGCCTCTGCTCTCGATCCTCATGCCAGCCCCAGCCCCGCTGGGCTTCTCTTAGCAGCAAACCCTCCGTCGTTCCCCAGCAAGGCTCACTCAGCCCACAGCCCCTTTCCATACAGCTCGGCCCTACCAGTCTGCCTTTCCGTCACCCTGGAGGCCTGTAATAGACTCTCTGTGCACCTCTCCCACCTGTCCTGCTCAACGGTCGTGAGCTCATGTGCATGTACACACACACACACACACACACACACACACACACACACACACAATCAAGACAGTGAGTGCTAACATTTGTCCCCATTCCCCACGTGCTAAACACTGTCTAGTGACCTTGTGGGTCTCTTTTCCAATCCCTAGCAGTCCCAATGTCACCCTTGAGAGCTAGCCCTTTTTACCCACACCGAAGCACACACTTGGAAGGGATGGAGCCAGCCCCCGAGGGTGCGGGGTGTCCCATATGCTCACACAGACTTCTCCATTTCCATGGGCCCACCCCCAGAGGCCTGGGAAATCCTTCAGCGTCTCCATTAATCTAAATCGGTGGAGGCCTGCCATGCAAGCTACCAGGGAAGCTGAGCCAGGAGAAATGTTAACAATTCACAGCCAGCCTAGGACACAGAGTTAGGTAAGACTGGACAATTTGGTGAGACTTCACAAAATAAAAAGTCAAAAGAGGATGTGAGATGCAGCTCAATGGTAGAGCCCCTGCCTAGAATCCCCCAGTGAGGGGCTGGGGTGTGCTCAGTGGTGGAGCCCCTGCCTAGAATCCCCCAGTGAGGGGCTGGGGTGTGGCTCAGTGGTAGAGCCCCTGCCTAGAATCCCCCAGTGAGGGGCTAGGAGAATTGGCCCAGCAGTGGAGGTTTACTTAGCCTGCTGTTCAGGCCCTGGATTTAATATTTAATACTCATTACACACACACACACACACACACACACACACACACACACACACACACACGACTCATTGTTTTAAATTAAACATGTTTTTTTTTTTGTAGTAGATTTGGGGACTATGTCTCAGATGTCTAGGGCCCCAGCTAGCGCTTTGGGGTGCTGAAGTGGTAGTTAGGGGTACAGGCTGCAGGTGTCTGTGGTCTAAGGCTGCCTCCTGACACTTTGTTACCTATTCGGGTAAAAACACTAGCCACGGCAGCTGCTTACTGAGTGCCCAGCCCATGCGGGCATTTTCTCAGGATCTCGTGATCCCCCCTCATAACATCATCACAGCTTGATGAAGTTGGCACTGTCTTTATTCCACGTCGCTGTTGCAACCATCACGTCTGAGTTCATCTTAACACTGTACGCAGTGATCATGGCTGCTGGGTCTCACCCCTTACGTTTCTCCCTATAGACTCCTCCAAGGCCCTCCAGGCCCCCAATCTTCCATTCCCATAAAACACCCAGAATCGGGGGTGGGGAAAGACGGGGGCTGCCCTGCAGCCCTGCCGCTGCACAGTCTGGACCTGGCATGTGTAGGGCTGCAGGGAGCCGGAAGCCACAGTCCCCTCACTGTCCTGTCTCTGCTGATGCTGTTCTCTGAAGAGAGGCTGCCTGCTTCGGAGTGGGCCGTAGTGGGAGCCAGCACGCAGAAGTCTGAGTGGGACGCTCCCCACCTCATCTACTTCCTGGCTGTGCCAGTCGGAGGACAATAGCTACCACCTGCCTCCTGCGTTCTCTCCTCCACTTCTCCCGCAGGGCGAAGGACGGCCACTTCTGCAGGGGTATACCGCATACACACCTGTCATCTGAGTCCCCCACATCTCCTAACCAGGCCCCACTTTACAACCTCCCTAGAGCAGAGCATCCCTCTTTCCTGGCATTCAGCATCATCCATGTACCCACTCCCTGTCCACCCAGACACAGCCCCCATTCGCGTCATCCCTCAGTGCACTTAAACTACTCCTCGTCTGCTCAGTTACCCCTAGGTACTCCTCCCCACCTCACCCACTGAGAAACCCCCAATCGTGATACCACAGTATGGTCATTTCCCGTCCACCCTGACACCCCCACCCAGTTCAGATACCGTCAGTAAAACCAGACTTCTCATCCACTCAGACCCCCCTCAAGTCTTCCTTGATCCCCACTCTGAATGCCAGGGGGGATACCCCAGATGTCTAGTCCAGTCCCACAGAGTTGAGCCGTGAGGAACAGGCAGCTGAAGCAGGAGAGGGTAGTCTCCTGCCCCCAGAAAAGAAGTCTTGAAACTGGAAGATTGTTGGGGTCTTTAACCCCAATTTTTATGTAGCAGGGACAGCCAGAGGAGAGCCAGGGAGAGTTGGGGGACAGAGGCAAAGGTCTCTGGGAGGAAGGGGCCCCCAGGCCGCTCACCTGATTAGCTCAACAGGCTGAGAGGTGGTTCCGGGAGAGAGCAGAATGTGGACTGCCGAGCCTGGGCAGCCTTTATCCACAACTGCCACGCCCTGAGCAAACCTGGGCAGGCAGGCACAAGTTAGGTCTCCCTGAGGCGAGGGACGCCCCCACCCCATTCCTCCCTTAAAGAGACAGTTCTACCGTTCTCTAGCTATAGTAGCTTCAAGTGAAGTGAAAGGGGATTGTGGTGGGCTGGGGATTGGCATCATAATGGAGGGGAGATGTCTTGTCCAGTCTCCTGAACTCCAAAGGAGACCGGGTTATGGGGAAGGTTTCCAGCTCCTTAACAACAAACTATCTTTTTGGAGGGTTAAAGTGAAGCATCTATTTGATTTAGGTGGGGGTACTTTTTCTTTGTTTGTTTATTTGAGACAGGGTCTTACTATGTATCCCTGGCTGGCCTGGAACTCACATTGTAGACCAGGCTGGCTCTGGTGTCATCAGGATCCACCCGCCTTTGCCTCCCCAGTGCTGGGATTAAAGGTGCGCAGCACCAGCTGTGGTTTTGTGTGGTGGTGGGATTGCTGGCGCTTACAGGGAGTTAAAGCCCTCTGTCCGTCCTGGAGTCTTTGCTGGCAGGACTGAGGGGTTAATAGAAGATATTGACATGGCTGAGGCTGCCACACGAAGGAGACACTTTGGTGGGCAAAGGTGGGGCTTGTGGTTCTCGGGGCTCATAGGCCAGGCCCCAGAAGCCTGGGAAGGGAACTGGTTTTGGGCACAGGCTGTAGTCCTGAGCCATGTTTCTCCCAGGAAAGCGGAGCTGATGGGAGGATGCTCCGGAGAGGGTGTGGGTGTGGATGTCAGAACTGCCTTTCTCCACTACAGATAAGCCCCCGAACTCTGCAAGCCCCCACCCTGTCCTCCTCCCTCCTGCCCCGCTCGCTCCTCATGGCGCTCCTTCCGCCTGGGGTCTGTACAAGCCCCCACATGGTCCCTGTTGGGGGTTCCCCCTCCCCCCAAATTCCGCCTTCTTACACAGAAGGACTTTTGTCTGGGGGCTGGATGGAGAACAAGGCACCATTGAATGGCTGGCAGAGGATTGGGGTCACTGGGAGGGGCAGGACCAGGAAAGGGGTGGCTTCTATTCGGCCACCAGCTGGACTCCAGACGACCCCCAACACTGTGATGAGGACTGTGGGGTGGAGCTCCAGAGGCACCAGGCTAGGGAGAGGCTGCTGTTGTGGGTGTGGAGAGTTAAAGGGGACTTAGGGTCAAGGGTCTAGGGGGCAAGGAAAAAGACCCCCACACACACACTTCCCATCATGGCCTCTCTCCGTGATGTAGCTCACTTAGCTACATTGGCCTGTGTTCCCTGAGGCAACTCCTGAGCTCCAAGCCCTAGCTGGACAAAGTTTGTCTCCCATAAATAAGCGGACCTCTCTCTGAGGGTAGGAGGCATATGCAGAGATAGAAACAGAGGAAAGAGAGACCTAGTAGAGGTCTGTGCAGAGGATCCCAGATCCTCTTAGGGGATCTTTGTACCTAGCCACACCATGAGCTTGACAGCCCCTCAGGAAAACAACCAAAACCCTTGGTGGTCCCAAGAATAGGATGGTGTCTCCCTCTTCTGGATATCATAGGAACTACAAGCATCGGAGAACGGAGGGGCGGGAGGCTTGGGTCTCTGTGCTTCCAGGGTGCAAGCCCAGATGCTAGAGGGATCAGGTGAGAACCGTGAGTCAACTGTGAGGCCAGAGACTGTGAGACCATCCAGCACAGTGAGAATGGCTGTCTTGACTAAGATGAGTGACGCCTTGTGGTCAGATGTAAGTGGATCTCCAGGCCTCTTGCAAAGGGACCGAAGCTGGGGGGGGGGGGGGGGTCGGTGGGTGTGTTGTCACTGTGGTAGAGAGGTGTGTGTGTGTGTGTGTGTGTGTGTGTGTAACCTGTATAGGGATGAAATGTCTCTGGAAAGTCATACCCATGGTGTGGGGAGGGGACCTGGGAGAAGGTGGAGGAGAGATTGGTACTTCCATTTATACTTTGGAATTTTGCATCCTGAAACATACTATCTTTTTAAAAAGCTTAATTGAGGGGGGCCAAAGAGATGGCTCAGCAGTTAAGAGCGCTAGCTGCTCTTGAAGAGAACCTGAGTTCGGTTCCCGGAACCCACGGCTCACAACCCCTGGAGATCCAAGGCCTCTGAGGGTACTGCGCACACATGCACATACCCACACAAAGACACATAATTAAAAATAAACTAAGAATTCTTTTTATAGCTTGATTGAAACTGTTATGGGTAGGGTAGTCTGGTACACACCTGTAATCCTAACATTTGGAAGGCCAGAAGAATTTGAGTATGAGACCAGCTTGAGCTACACAGCAAGTCTTAGGTTAGCTTAGGGTGTGTTGCAAGATCCTGTTTCAGTTGTTAAAAATATTAAGTAAACTAAAATAATAAACTAAAATAAACGTACATTGTTCAGTGTCTACACATTTGGATGCCAGGATGCCCATATGCTCCACTGTTCAAGTTCCTTATTTACAATGCTGTAGTATTTGCCCAGAATCTAGCCACGTCTTCTGGAGATTTAAATTTACCTCCAGAGTACTTGTAATACTCAACACAGTGGAAAGAGTGGGTAAATAGTTGTTACTCTGTATTGTTATCTTGGCAATTGTGTCCACCCCAGAGAGTGATGAATGCTGCCCAACACATCTGTAGAAGACATCATGTTGCAAGGTCAAAAGGTCAGACATCCCCAGGAGAACACAGTTTTGTTTTTCCTGAGTGCTTCTCCCAAGTGGATGAACTCTCTTCCTACACAGAACTGACAGGTGCAGAGGGATGATTGTGTATACCATATATTTTATAACATGTATTAATGTAGATGATAAAGTTATTGGAAGTATCTTCCCTCCATGTTGCTTTATTTCATTTTTATTTATTTGTGTGTGTGTGTGTGTGTGTGTGTGTGTGTGTACCCTCGGAGGCCAGAAGAGGGCATTGGATCCCCCTGGAGCTGAAGTTTCAGGTTTTTGTGAGCCACCCACCATGGGTGATGGGAATGGAACTCAGGTCCCCTGAAAGAGCAGGAAGAGCTCTTCGCCTCTAAATCATCTGTCCAGAGCCCTCATGTTGCTCTTTGACAATCACTTGGCCCAGAGCAACCTGTGGAACCTGGAATGGGCTGTGGTTTCTCAGCACTGTGGGTATTCTTACTTAATTCGGGGGGAAAAAACCAACCCTCTCTGTGGTCTCTGAGCATCACAACATTTTCAGGAATTCAATGAAAGCACAGAGTCAAAGCCATGAGTATTAGTGAAAACCCTCGGGGGCCTGGATCAAAAGGATCTTTCCCAGCCTGTTAAGGACAAGCTGTGTCCCCTGGTTAAAAGCATGGAATCCACCTCTGGTTTTGGGTGGACGTGACATTCTGATCTGCTCCAAAGATAGAACACAACATGCCGTTGTCTTCTCCTACTCTAGCTTGCTTTTGTTGCTGTCACTCTGACCAAAAGCGACACTTGGGGAAGGAGACAGGTTATTTCAGCTTGCAGTCCAACGCTGAGGGAAGTCAGGGCAGGAACCTGAAGCGGAAACCACGGAGGGACACTGTTGGATTGACTCCTTCACAGTCTCACGCTTAGCTAGCCTTCCTATACAAGCAAGGATCACCTACCCAGGGATGGTGTCACCCACAGTGGACTGAACTCTCTTGCATTATTTTAAAAACAGTTCTCCACAGACATGTCCAGAGGTCAGTCTGATCTAGGCAGTTCCACAACTGGGATTCCAGTCTCAGGTTCTAGGCTGCAGTCAAGTTGACAGTTAATTGGGACACTTCCCTTAAGAGTTAATCCAGCTGGGCCTGTCAATCACCTGGCCAGATCATCCCTCAAAAAAGAGGATTTCACTAAAGCCATGCTGAGGAGACGGGAGGAATAATTACCCCTTAATGCGAAAATGTATTTATCCTTCACCAAAGCCCCTCCCTGGTACAGATGCTTGAAAGTCTTTCATCCTATAACACTGTAGCCTAACAGTTTTTCTGAGCTCCCCCTCCCCCAGAGCATGTTTTTTTCTTTCCTTACTATCTTTTTCTTTCACGTACCTGACAAAAATCCTAAGCATACTTTCCCCGGCACTCGGGGTTTTTCACTGTTTGTCTGAAGTGCCCCCCACCTCTTCCACCATGTCGGTGCTTGTAGTCACCTCTTTGGTGACTATCTCTCTCCCTCTTCTCCATCTCCTTCCTTGGGCAGCTGCTGAGATCAACAGCTTGCCTGGCCTGATGTTTGCTGCTTAACCTCTAATAAAACTGCCCTCGAATTTCTTATGGTGGTTTGAATAAAAATGGCCCCCACAGGCCCAGAGGGAGAGGCACTTTTAGGAGATGTGGTCTTGTTGAAGTTGGTGTGACTTTGTTGGAGGAAGTGTGTCACTAGGGGGTGGGCTTTGAGGTCTCAGATGCTCAAGCCAGTTCACTTCCTGCTGCCTGTGGATCCAGATGTAGAATCCTCAGCCCCTCTCCAGCACCATGCCTACCTGCATGCCACCATCCTTCCCACCATGATGATAATGGACTGAACCTCTGAACTGTAAGCCAGCCCCAATTAAATGTTATCTCTTCACAGCAAAAACAAAACCAAAAACAAACAAACAAACAAAACCCTAAGAGGACACTTCCTTTTGAGTCTGCTTTAAAATTCTTTTATTTTTGAGTCTAAGAACACAAGGAAGGAGAGTTCAAGTTGTTGTGCTGTGCGAGCGTGCTCACCATCTGAACCATCTCTCTAGCCCCCAAGAGTGTATTTTTAACATGTGTTTTGTGTATGGATGTTTTGCCTGTGTGTATGTATGTGAGTCATATGTGTGCAGTGCCCACAGAAGTCAGAAGAGGTCTTGGACTCCTGGAACGGAAGCTACAAATGGTTGTGAGCCACCAGGTGGGTGCTAGGAACTGAACCTGGATCCGCTAGAAGAACAGTGAACTTAAATGCTGAGCCACCTCTCCATCCCCTTAAAAGTGTATTTTTTTATGGTGACCTCTCTAAATTTCCCAAGAAGCTGACTTAACTTTTTTTCTTTTTTCTTTTTCTTTTTTTTTTTTTAATTTGTGTTTTGTTTCTGAGACAGGTGCTTACAGTGTAACCCAGGCTGGTCTTGAACTCATGATCGTCTTGCCTCTGCTGGGACTACAGGTGTGCAGTTAACACACCTGTTAGTGCTTAACAGGTTGTAGACCAAACAAATGTATCTTGTGGTTGAATGCGGCCCTGGGGCTTCCAGTGTGAGCTCTCCAGCTGAGGGCACCAGATACATTGAGAGACTCAGCCCACCCCAGCTGTCAATCATCCCAGTAGTTGCTACTAATCCCAGAATGCTCCGGGGGAGTTTGCCCCACCCTCCGCCCCCCTCTTGCGCTTGCGCTTTCCCAACAGCAATTCCCTTTTCTTGGGATCTCTTCCCCTTTAAGCACCCAGCTCGTTCCTTCACCCTTGACCCTGGCAACCTGGAGACCCCTGGTCTGAATCCAACCACTGTAAGTTTCCTTTACTTCACACAGTGTTACCAAAAAAAGTAACAGTAGCTACTGTGGCTGGAGCTTTGGTCTGTTGGGAATTTGATTCCCGCGGAAGGAAGTTGAGGGGCGGGGCTTTAGATCCTGATGGATGGCTTAATGTGTTGACATGGATGTGGGTTAGTTCTCGCTAGTGGGCTGTTCTGAAAGCAAGCCACATGCTGCTTCTTGCCCTCACTGGCTCTACTGTCTTCTGCCATGGAGTGATGAGACCAGAAAGCCCTCACCAGGGGCTAGCACTACACTCTTTGAACTTCCCAGCCTCCAGAACCATGAGCCAAACACAGACCAGTTAATTCTAAGTGACTCCTCTCAGCTCTACTGTTAGGACGGCAGAAAATGGAGGAAGACAGATGGTAACATTTAAAGACCAGGCTATTTCAGCACAGTGAGCTGTATTTCCTGCTTCTCCTGGAAGGCCTGGTCTAACCGGGCATCATCACCTGGCAGTAGCAGTGAGGTTTGTCTCCCCAGGGTGACCCAGGTCCATCTGTCCTTGGCTCTCATTGAGGATTACTCTAGATGGAGACTGGCTCTTGACTTCAGTCAGGGACATCTTTGGGGTTGTCTGTGCAGCCGAGGCCCCCACAGGATGTCCCTGGAGCCCTAGAAACCAGGGCATACCTGTCCACAGTGAAGAGAAAGAAGGAAATAATATGGGCTTCCTCCCACTCCCAAAGGCTTTGGCAAATTCACCGACAAAAATGCCTGGGGCTGGACATGACCTGCAGAGGCCTGCTATCCCAGCACTGGGGAGGCCGAGACAGGAAGATCATGAGTTCAAGGCCAACCTGTGCTACATATCAAGACCCTGTCTCAAAAACAAAAACAACAACAACAAAAAAAAAGGATAGACAAGATGGTTCTGTGAGTCAAGGTGCTTGATGCCAAGCCTGATGACCTGAGTTTGATTCCTCGGTTCCACGTGGTGAAAGATGAGGACAGGTTCCTGCAAGTTGTCCTCTGGCTGTTGGAGAATATTGTTTTAAGATGTGTTACCTTTGTTTATGCCATGGAACATTTGTTTAATGATGCAAAGATGTGATGCATTCTTTTATGTTGCATTTGGTTAACTCTGTGAAGCTGTGTTACTTTGTCTAAAACACCTGATTGGTTTAGTAAAGGGCTGAACGGCCAATAGCGAGGCAGGAGAGGGATAGGCGGGGCGGGCAGGCAGAGAGGATAGATAGAAGGAGAAATCTGGGAAGAAAAGAAGAAATGAGAGAGGAGGAGGAGGACACAGGGGTCAGCCACCCAGCTACACAACCAGCAACAGAGTAAGAAAGAAGAAAGATATACAGAAATAAGAAAATGGTAAAAGCTCAGAGGCAAAAGGTAGATGGGCTAATTTAGGTTAAGAAAAGCTGGCAAGAAACAAGCCAAGCTAAGGCTGGGCTTTATAAACAATAAGACTCCGTGTGTGGTTTATTTGGGAGCTGGGTGGCGGGCCCCCCAAAAGAACAAAAGGTCAAAAGAGTAAAAGAGCAAAAACAACCAACGACATCTGCCCTCTACATGTGCGTTGTGGCACACCCCCCAAATATATAAACACACGAACAGTCCAGTCTTTCTGGAAAGCCAAAAGGAGGACAGACAGAGGGAAGAGTGGCTTGACTCCAGCAGACTTTATTGAGGGGCACCCTAAGAGGAGGGGTCAGTGGTGTAAAAACCAAAGCCTGCCGCCCACCTACAGGCTGGGGAGAAGAGCAAAGTGGGAGAAGAGAACCAGAAATTTGTCTTTTCAAGCCTTCGGTTGGCCATTGCTGGGTGTAGGCAGAGAAAAGGAGTGTGTGGTGAATTAAAGAACTCCACGTGACTGATAAGCACCTCTCAGGGCCAGCCATTACCCAGGACCCACAGGGCAGAAAGGGCAAGAATTTAGAAAAAATGAGGACAGGTGTGGTGACATACACTTTTAATGCCAGCACTCAGGAGGTGAAGGCTGGTGGATTTTTGTGAGTTTGAGACTAGCCTGATCTACACAGCAAGTTCAGGATAGCCAGGGCTGCATAGTGAGAACCTGTCTCCAAAAAAGAAAGAGAGAGAGAGAGAGAGAGAGGATTTATAAAAACCAATTGCTTTAGTTTTGGGGGATTGTCATTGTTTAAGCAACACGGGGGCTTTCTGAAGTGGTGTGGCCCGGCTGTTTTAACTCGTTTCTGTTGGGTAGGAGAAAAGGGAATGCAGCTGTTGCCCCAGCTGTTTTCTGCTGAACAGGGCCGTGCCCTCATCAGGAGAGTCTTTGTTAGTGGTCTTTTTGGAGGAGGAGGAGGAAGAGGAGGAGGCCCATCCTTAGCACAAAACAATATTAATCACAAGACTAGCACACTGTGTGGAAAGAATGGAGACATTTGGGCTGGAATAACCGTGGGCCGGTGAGATGGCTCCCTGGGGAAAGGGCTGCTCCAACCTGAAAACCAGAGTTGAACCCTGGCTCCACATGGTGGAAAGACAGAAGGACTACTGAAAGTTGTCCTCTGACCTCCACAGGACACACACACACAAACAAACATACACACACACACATACACACACACACAGACAGACATACACACACACACACAAACACACACATACACAAACACACATACACACACACAGACATACACACACACACACACACACAGACAGACATACACACACACACAGACATACACACATACACAAACACACATACACACACACAGACATACACACACACACATACACACACACACATACACACACACACATACACACACACACACACAAACACACACACACACAAACACACACACACACTACATACATTTTAAAAAGGAAGAACAGAGTAACCTAAAAGTTTAAAAGTTTAGTTGAGGGTAAGAAATCATATTTATGTGTGATCTACATAGTAATATCTTTCTATATATTAAATAACATATTGATTTCCCCTTAGATAAAAGCCTTTGTTCTTGTGCCTCATAGTCTTTGTTCAGGGATCAGTTTCCAGCCGGTGACCCCTGGCAACCAACACCCTGTCCTAACTCAACCCCTTGCGTATGTGGCCAGGCCTGAGGCTGTGCGGACAGTGAGTGTGCAGATCTTGGGGCTTGGCTGGCATTCCTGCTCCCTGCTGGCAGCCTGGCCCCGACTTAGCATCCCCAGTCACTCTGAGCCTCCTTGCCCTGATCCCAGAGGCCAGTCCTGAGCTCTGAGCATGCCTGAGCCAGGCACACCCTGTTGTGGTTGACTATCTTGGCATTTTCAAGGGATTGTCCCAGTGCCTCTGGCTCTTGGGCTAGCTGTGACTGGCTTAGTGACTTGTGACTTAGGGCCAAGTCACACCATGAAGGGTCAGACCCAGGTATTGTGTGTGCAGTGAGATGACAAAGGACAGCTGAGTCCCATCGAAGCCACCCCGACCCCCAGGACAGACAGAGTCAGAGGAGAGAAGCGCATCCTCCCCGGAGAGTGATCCGGAAGCAGGCTCCTGCCTCCCACTTCACTGTCCTCACTCAGACCCAGCTTCTACCCGCAACCCCAGAGTCACAACAGCCTCTGCCTGGTCTCCTGCTCCGTCTGCAGTCCCTGTATTCTGTCCTCAACTGCAGCCAGAGGAAGCCTGAATGGCTGAGTCAGATCCCACGGCCCTGCCCCCGAGGCATCTCCTTCCAGCCAAGGTTCAGTGTCACCATGTGTAAGTCCTACATCTGACCCCTTGTCACCTCTGGATTCGTGATCTCCATTAACTCACCAACTCAGCTCTGTATGTCTGGCCCCTCTGCTGTCCCCTCCCAGCCACCCAGGTCCCCTGGCCTTTGCACATCCGTGAAGCATCTTTCCTAACAGTGTGCTCATTCCATCCCTCCCTCATCTTCATTCTCCTGGACTCCACTCAGGTACCACCTTCTCCATTTAAAGTCACAGTAGTGTGTGTGTGTGTGTGTGTGTGTGTGGCGCCCAGAGGTCAACAGTGGCTGTCTTCCTCAGTAACTTAACTTTGTATTTTGAGTTCGCAGATTCTAGACTGGCTGACCGGTGAGCTCCAGGGGTCCTCTTGCCTCTTCCCCCCAGTTCAGATTGCAGGCACACGCTGAGGGAGCAGAAGATACACACACTCCCCGGGAGGCAGACAGAGGAAGATGGTGCACTTCAAGAAGACTTCTCTGCCTTCTCCTGACCTGAGACAAAAGCTGGCAGCTGAAGGTCTGGCGGGGGTCCTTTTCTTCTGCCAATAGCCCTAGTGATGGGCTGGCTCACCAAGGTCAAGGCCAGATCTAGACATAGATCTGGACAGTTTGAGCAACTGTGAACCAATCAGCCAGCCTGTCTTTCTTCAAACCCACTAACCCTAAGTTAGGTGAGGAAGACCCTTCAGACTTAGGCCTCAAGGAGAAGTGCTCTGTGTGTGTGTGTGTGTGTCTGTGTCTGTGTCTGTCTGTCTGTCTGTCTGTTTTTCTGTGTGCCTGCTGTGGCCATGTTCCCTCATCCTAATAAAAGCCTTTCTTCAACTGCCAGGCCTGTCTGGTGCTGTCTGCAATGTTCACAATTTCTCCACTACTGACTACGGCACTTGAGATGGTTTTTTTGTGCCTTTTAATTCTTTAACTGGCAGAGAAAACAAATCCAACTAGGATTCCTAGACTGTAACAATAGCATGTCTAGCTTTTTCTGTTTTGAAGATTTATTTTGTTTTGTTTTGTTGCTGTCGCTGTTTTTTTTTTTTTTATTTTGGGATTTTTTTCTTTCTTTGTGTGTGTATGGGTGTTTTGCTTGCATACATGTCTGTGCACCATGTGTGTGCAGTGCCCAAAGAGACCAGAAGAGAGCATAAGATCCACTGGAACTGGAGTTACAGATGGCTGTGAGCTACCATGTGGGTGCTGGGAACTGAACCTGGGTCCTCTGGACAGGCTATTAAGAACAACTAGTGTTCTTAACCACTGAGCCATCAGCTCCTGTTTTGTTTTGTTTTGTTTTGTTTTGTTTTGTTTTGGACAGAGTCTCACTATGTAGACCTTGCTGGCCTGGACTCACAGAGACCCTCCTGCCTCTGCCTCCAGAGTACTAGGCATGCACCATCATTCTGGGCTCTGTTGTTTTAATATGTGTATGTGTCTCTCTCTCTCTCTCTCTCTCTCTCTCTCTCTCTCTCTCTCTCTCTCACTCACTCTCTCTCTTTCTCTCTCTCTCTCTCTCTTTCTCTCTCTCTCTCTCTCTCTCTCTCTCTCTCTCTCTCTCTCTGTGTGTGTGTGTGTGTGTGAGAGAGAGAGAGAGAATGAATGAGAGAAGGAGAATGCAAGCGCCCATGGAGGCCAGAGGTCTCGGATCCCCCCCGAGCTGGAGTTACAGCTATGTGAGTCACCTGCTGGGTCCTCTGCAAAAGCTATTATGTGTTGCCAACCACTGAGCAATCTCTCTAGCCCCCATTTAAAAAAATGTGGGTGCTGAGGATGAAACTCGGGTCCCCATAATTGAGCCATCTCCCCCAAGACCCTTAAAGTCCACTTTCTGCCTGACATCACTTCCTGGCACACAGTTTAGTATCTGGGTAGTAGTTGTGTCTCTCTCCCCTCTGGAAGGGCCCGAGGAAGGAACTTGGCTGTCTCATAAGCTGCCACCTGCCCCAGATAGAGCACAGGTGCCTGACAACAGCTCAGAGGTGATCTCCTGGGCAGCTGAGTGAGAGCCACACTTGTGAGCTCCGGTGTCCCAGACCCCGTCTTCCTGAAGGCAGTGGAGGGGGAAGGAACTCACAACCAGGTACCTGGGATCAAATCCCTGCGCTGACACTTTCTCATCATGTGGCCTCAGGTAGGCACAGCTCTCACTCTGGTCCTCAGTTTCCCCTTGTGGCAACTGGGATAATAATAGCCAGTCCCCCGCAGGGCTGCCCTTTTGGCTTCAATGGGGCTGTTGTGTGGGATACAGACAGCGTGACTAATTCTGGAAGCTGGTTCCCTTCCTGGAGGGGAAGAGTGTCAGGGTGGAGGGGTGGGGTTTTCAACAGTCAACAAAGGAACCCTTGTGGGCAGGGGCCCCGGGGGTGGGGGAGGAACATGGCCAGCCCTGTGGGTCCTGGACAAAAGTCCCAGGTCTCAGAGAGGATTACCAGGGCGGCCACATTCTTTGAAGACTGCAACAAGAAATACTGGTTTTTGGAAGAGGAAGACACTGCAGTGTCTGGGGCTTTCTATGTCCCTCTCCTTGCTATGAGCAGCAGCGAAGCTGGGGAGAGGTTGCCCCCACCTTCAGAGGGGGTAGAGTTGAGGTGACCTCCTAGTCACAGTGATTTGGTCACATAAGTAAAGTGAAAAAAAAAAATTAGAATTTAGGCCGTACAAAGGGCTGGTCGTTTTACCACCATAAGAAAAGCCAACCCTCAGGCACCCACCCATGGCCCGGCCGGGGATTTTCCTCACATCCCCCTCAAAAAGAAAAGTCAACTTGAAAACAAACCTAATATTACAGAAGACCCCAGACCAGGAGAAAAGCCAAGAAACCAAATTAGTGCCTCGATTGGTGCCTGTGACCTGGAAACATTAGCTACGTAATCTAAAAATCTGACTCATTTCGGTTTTTTTGGTTTTGTTTTAATGATGTTTGCAGTTATTTGTGCCCCAAACAAGCAAACTGGTATATGTAGGGTTCTGTGGACCCACAATGTCTGCGCTTTCACTGCGAGACATACTATGTATGGTTTTTCACTGAGTCTGAGCCGTTGTGTGGTGATTTGGGCTTCAGTCAGTAAGAGAGTCTCTGGGCATTGTGAGCGCTTGCTCCAACCAGGTCAGGGGTCCTCCAACAGTCGGGGTTCCACCAGCCTGGACATAAAAACCATGGAGCATTTGGACCTGTTCTTATAGCACAGCAAGGAAGAGGAACCGTAAGACAAAGACAGCCCTGTAGGGCCGGGAACTCGAGTGTCCTCTTGCCAATGCGGTGAGATGGGAGTGCCGGTTGTGTGACAGGCGCCAGGAGAGGGTGGGTGGCACCAGGAGGCGCCCTTGGGAGTCCCATACCTCTGCCCAGGCCCACCAGAGGATGGGGAGCAGCTCAGTGCCGGTGGAACGTCCACAGCAACAGGGGGGCTCACATACTCTGCCGGAAGGTGTCTCTGGCCATGTGCACTTGTTCACATGGGGCAGCCATGCTGGACTGAGCCCTCCTGACACGGTGCCAGGCAGCTGTCAACGGGCAGTGTGTGCACAGGAGCTGGGACATGAGTCTCAGAGCCGACCGTGGCTGTGGGAAGAGCAGGTTGGTGCTAGAGGAAGACAGCTTGGGCTGCATGACTCTGAGCATTGCTCTGCTGGAGGCATCTCCTACCAGAAGGGTACCATAGGAGCAGAGAGGGACTGCTGTGAAGATGTGGTGGCCACGTGATGGTGATAATGATGGACGTACTGGGGGTGACGACGATGGTGGTGATGATGGTGGTGATGGTGCCCACAGGGTTCCTGTGCCAGGCGCACTGAGAAGAGCCTGAAGCTATGTGTTAGCTCTCCAGGGCTGGGGTGTGGCTCAGCAGTGGCTCCCTTGCCTAGCGTTCAGGAGGTCTGCATTCTGCCCTCAGGGCTGCAAAAATAAACAAGCAAAAAAGTAAATAACCTATCATCACAACTAAAGAAAAAGAAAAGAAACAAACAGGACCTCCGCGAGCTGCTTCGCATGGGGCCTGTCCCTGAAAGACTCCACACGTCCAGTGGCCTGCCAGCAGCTGGGAGATCACAGGGTCTCAGCAGGGCCGCCTCCAGGCCTCTGTCCTGGCCAGCCCTCACTGCCAGCCGCTGCAGCTCCCTGTGCCATGTTGGAAACAGTTAAGAACCTCAGGCCAAAGTCCCGAACAGTTTTTATCCTGTCTCAGCGGGAGTAGCCGTTCGTTAGATCTTAGATTTTGCAGTCTGCCTGTTTGGCTTCAGATCTCAGCTCAGCCACCTGGGCAGGTCTCCCAGTGTGTGCCACCCAGCACCGTGGCCACCAGCCCCCAGTAGCAGGGCAGGCCCTGTGTCTTTAGGGGCTGAGAAACCTCACATTTCCTGGAGCTATTTCACAATTTTTGTTTGTTTCCTTGAGGTAAGATTTTGCTGTATAGCCCAGACTAGAGTGAACTCACAATGCTCCTGCCTCAGCCTTCTGAGTGCTAGGCTAACAGGCCTTGGCCGCCACCCCAGGCTGCCACTGTTTAGAGTTACTGTGGCTGGCAGCTGCATCCGATGTGGCAGGATTAAACTGTGGGCAGTGCTGTTTCCTGTCCCCCTTCTAGTGGTGGGAGACATGAGTGCGCAGGCGCACCTGGCTTCTCCCTGTGTCTCAGTGTCATTCCCACCCACAGTGAGCCCTTGATTGACAGGCTGTGTGGCCCTTCATTGGTCGACTCTCACAACTGCACAGGTGGATGTGTCAGCCTCACTTTTGACATTTTTTTTTAAAGGGTACAGAGCACAGAAATGTTCAGCGACTTTCCCAGGGGCACACAGAAAGTGGTGGAGCTGGGTTCTCGTCAAGGCAGCCTGGCTTTGGGATGTGGGTTTTCCTCAATGCTGCACAGGCAAGTGGAGACATTCCTTACCTTGAAGGAGAATGGAATGAACTGCAATCCCAGGACTTGGGATAGGCTGAGGCAGGAGGATATAAGATCAAGGCAAGTCTGAGCTGCATAGTTTGGGACCCTGCCAAAAAGAAAGAAAGAAAGACAACAGCAGAGCCGGTCCTAGCAATGTGGACATCAATCTCAGCTACACTGGAGATTGAGGAGAGAGCATGGGAAGTTCATGTCCAGCAGGGACAACTTAGCAAGTCTGGTCTCAAAATAGAAAACACAAAAAGGTTAGGCATGTAGCTTAGTGGAAAGCACCTGCCTAGACTTCCCCAGTGAGGGGCTGGGGTGTGGCTCAGTGGTAGAGCCCCTGCCTAGAATCCCCCCCCCCAGGGGCTGGGGCGTGGCTCAGTGGTAGAGGTCTTCTCTTAAATGCACAAAGCCCTGGCTTTGCTCCTTGGAACTGAAAATCATGATCACAGTGACTGCTGAAACTGCTTAATGCTCTTGACAAAGACTGCCTGGCAGCAAGGCGAGGACCCGGGAAGTGGACATCTGTCCTTTGGGCACTGGCCAGTACCTATTGCCACCACTAACCTCATCCCAGCCTCTGCCAGGCCATGCCCCCAGGGGCCAAGCCTGGGTCAGGCAGACACCAATTGGAGAATCCTGTTCCCAGGCTACAGGACAGATTCAAGAAGGAGCCAATCAAAGCTGCCAGGACATTGTGAACTGATGTTTGGGTTTCCTCGGGACTCTTTCTCTTGCCGGGCAGAAATTGAGGGACTGCCAAGGGTATTCTGGGAGATTTTGTCTGTAGGAGAAGCCAATAGGGTGGGAAGCAATGCAGAGTCGGGGCTGATAACGGCACAGTTGGAGTTCTTGAAGGAGACAGGGCTGAAATCCCACCAGCATTCATGAGGGAAGCCAACTCAGTGAGCAGTCTAAGTGGGGGGACACAGTGGGCATGGTGAAATCCAGGGCAAGTACCCTTACCACACACTCTGCTCAAGGCACTGAGGTGGGCGTGCACAAAGCCACCAATCAAATGTAGAGGATGCGTCTGTCCAGACTCCTGGGACTGGGACTGAGACACCCCATCTTAGTTTCTTTTCTATGCTGTAATAAAACACCATGACCAGGCTGGAGAGATGGCTCAGAGGTTAAGAGCACTGAGTGCTCTTCCAGAGGTCCTGAGTTCAATTCCCAGCAACCACATGGTGGCTCACAACCATCTGTAATGAGATCTGGTGCCCTCTTCTGGTCTGCAGTCATACAAACAAACAGAACACTGTAAACGTAATAAATAAATAAATAAATAAACAAACAAACAAATAAATAAATAAATAAATAAATCTTAAAAAGAAAAAACCCACCACGGCCAAGGATGAATTTGGGGCTCGGGGTTCTAAAGGGTTAGGGTCCATAATGGTGGGGACAGCATGATGTGACAACAGGGGCTAGAATGGCAGCTTGGGCAGCAGCTGAGACCTCACATCTCAAACTGCAAAGAGGAAGCAAAGGCCACATGCCGGAAACAGGGCATAGTTTTTGAAACCTCAAAACCTGCCCCCAGTGACGTACTTCCTCCAACAATGCCATACCTCCTAAACCCACCCAAACACTGTTATCTGCTGGGGAACAAGCACAGGGACATTGCATGTAAGCCACCGTACCCCCCTAGAACTTTTGGGGTGTGACCCTGCCTCCTTAGATGGATGCCATGCCTGGACTGGCTTTACTTGTATCTGTCAGTCAGGATATGAACTGAGGAGCGTGGAAATGGGGGAGGGGGAACTTGTCAAGAAAGTTTTTGGTGGGGAATGTAGCTCAGTGGTAAAGCACTTGCTTATCTAGTTATATACAAGGTCTTGGATCCCATTATGGCACCGCCACCCCCACCCCCCTCAAGCCTATGCTACACAGTGAGACTCAAAAGAAAAGCAAGGTGCTGGGAAGATGTATTGCTTTTGCACAGAGCCGGAGTTTGGTTTCCAACACCCACATCGGGTGACTCATGACTGCCTGCAACTTCAACTCCAAGGGATCCAACGCCCTCTTCTGGCCTCTGCAGCCACTGTGCTCATATGTGTGCGTGTACACACACACACACACACACACACACACACACACACACACACACACAAATAAAACAAACCTTGGAAAAAACACACCATGCCATCTCCAGTTAGCTCTCTGTCCCTCCTACTTTTGGATCAGGATGTAAGCACTCAGATGCTGCTCTAGCGCCATGCCTGCCTGATGGCTGCCATGCTCCCCACCATGATGGTCAAGAGCTCTGACCCTCTGGAACTGTAGGCCACGAATGAAATGTTTTTTATAAGTTGCCATGGTCATGGGGTCTTATTATAAGATAGACAAGTAACTAGGACACGGACTCAGATCTGTGGCTGTCTTAGGACTGGCTGACACTTACCCAGAAGGGCAGTCAGGGCAGCCACCACTGCTCTGCATCTCCACAACTTCCCATGATGCTGATGGTCAGGGATAGCCTCTTGAGGACCAAAGCTGTCGAAAAGAAAGGGGTTCAGGGGCAGTGACAGGGTGGCCTGGAGTCGAGGGAGAGGGGACGAGTGGATTGGGGGAGTGTGGGTAAGTTGGCTGTCATGTTCAAGGTCACAGGTGTGACGAGGCCTGGTGTGTTCAGCTGCTTGCGTCTTGTGATTTTCCTGGGGAGAGCTGAAAGAAATGTTTGTTTGTCCACCCCAAACAGGAAGGAAAGAGATGGGCCAAGGAAAGTTTCCCTCCAGCCCAGCCCAGCCAGGAAATACTTTTATTAGGGTTACTAACAGGAGCGTGGGCAACTCAGAGCCGCTGCACCCCAAAAAAGTTCATTCTCAGTCAATTTCCCACTCCTCCAGTATCGGCACCAGAAGGGCAGGAGGGGTGGTGACTTAAATCTTAGGGGAGGGTCTCATGAGGGTGATATGACCCTCCCCATCCATTGCTACATACCTAGTATGATAACTAATCTTAAAATTATTTTAAATTTTATTACATTTTATTTCTGTGTGTGTGTGTGCACGCGCATGTTTAAGTCATGGTGTGCATATGGAGGTCAGAGGACATCTCGAAGAACGGAGTTGGTTCTCTCCTTCCATCATGAGTCCTGGGGATCAAACGCCAGTCACCAGGCTTGGCAGCAAGCCCTCTACCTGCTGGGACACTTCTCACAGGTCCAGGTCCTTGTTTTGGTTTGGTTTTGTACTGGGAATTGAACCCAGAGCCTTGCACTTGACAGTGATAGTTCATCATCATTGTCAACATGAGTGGATTCTTTAAAGAGAGACCATTTCTCTGCTCTGTCAGCTGCCAACTGGACCCAACAGCTGTTCTAAAACAATGGCCCCCACCTCTGATGTCTTCCCTACTGAAAGGCAGAGTGTTTGTCCCTGCCCCCAGAGTTCAGACAGATCGACAATAGCACTGACTGACCCAAAAGCAAAAACAAGGCTGGGCACCTTTAATCCCAGCACTCGGGAGGCAGAGGCAGGCAGATCTCTGAGTTCGAGGCCAGCCTGGTCTACAGAGTGAGTTCCAGGACAGCCAGGGCTATACAGAGAAACCCTATCTCAAAAAAAAACAACCAACCAAACAAGAACAATGAAGCAAAAACAAGGTTAGAAAAGGCAGAAGCTTCTGAAATACTCACCCTGGAGCCCTGGACTCGCTTGTAAGAAGTGCAAATGTCCCGAGGCAGCCATGATGGGAGAGACCTCAAGCCACTCAGAAGATGAGCTAGTGGTCCCAGTGGAGGCCAGCCTTCCGGCCTAGACACAGGCTATGGGCCAAGAAGCCTCCATCGTCCCTCCTCACGCACCACGTCCTTCCGTCCTTTCTGTTGCTGGCCAAGTGCAGCACATCATGGAGCAGACCCAGCTATCCCTGGCCAACCTTGCGTGCCATGGAACCAGTGAGCCTAATAGAAGGGTTATTATCCCCTGCTAGGTTGGGGCGGTTTGTTTTGCAGCCATAGGGCAGAACAGGAGCTCCTTGAGTAACTTGCATTATTGTAATAACATTGCTTTTTATGCAGAAACCAAAAATTCATCTCCCTACGCACACCACTGTTTGAACCTTCCCAACAATTACTTCTGAATGTAAAATTAATGGCCTTCACAGCCCTCATGGCAGGGAGTTAATCATGGCAGCGTTTGCACTTGGGTAGGAGCTAGCGTGAGAAGGAGACTGCACATTACTCCCTGCTTGGCTGCCAGCATTCTCACGCACAGAGCCCGCTGCTGCAGCTAAGTGCAGAGGTTCTGTAGGCAGAAGAGAAGAATAAAGTCGGATGTGGAGGTGCCGGCCTGTAATCCCAGGAGCCCAGGCAGGAGGATGGTTCGTTCTAGGCCAGCCTGGGCTACAGTCATGATTTGAATCTCAAATGCCCCCCCCCCCAGTCTCCTGCATCTGAATTCATGGTTCCCAGCTAGTGCTGCTGGTCCCAGAGGCTATGGGACATTGGGGTAGGAAGCCCAGCTGGAGGACAGAGTTCATCTGGGGTGGTGGGTGGGGGTGATGGTTACTGCTGGGCTCTGCTTCCGGTTTGGTTCTCTCTGCTCGTCCTGATCCAGCAAGATGTGAAGCGCTTTGGGTTCAGGCTCCCACCACTGTGACTGACTGTCCCAGCCCCCTTGCCCTCCCCACCATGATGGACTGTATCCCCCCAAAAACCATAAGCCAGCATAAACCCTCCCTTCAATTATAGCAGGAATTCTGTCACAGCAGTGAGAAAAGTGACTGTCACATGTGCAGAGAGATGCTGTCTCAGCAGAAAGGGCAGGGGTGGGTTTATGTCCATCATTCCAGCACCCAAGAGGCTGAGACGGGAGGATCAGGGCTTAAGGTCATCCTCAGCTACATAGTGAGTTTGAGCTAGCTTGGGCTACGCGGGACCCTGGCCTTCCTGTTTTTTAAACAATGTGAACACAGGAGTGAAGAGAGAGAAAGTTTTCTGGAGGCTGAAAAGCCAAGACTGGGAACCCCTCCCCTGCCAGTTGAGGGCATTAGGGTCTCATGGCAATAGAGATGCTGGGGTACCCAGAGTGAAGGGCCCCGACTTACACCCTTCTGCCACACAGTGCTGGCCCTGGTGTCCCTCTGTGGTTTACAGCTGGTGCGGCCCCTTTGTGGCCCCTTGGAAGCTTGGTCATCAAGGGCCTAGAGCAAGGGTTTTGGGGTGCTGGTGCTTGGAAGGAAGGTGTCTTAGTTAAGGTTCCTATTGGTGTGATTGATAGAACAGCATGACCAAAAGCAACCTAGGAAGGAAAGGGTTCATTTCAGCTTACAACTTCCAGCTCACACTCTGTCACTGAGGGAAGTCAGGGCAGGGACCTGGAGGCAAGAACTGAAACAGGCCACGGAGCAGTGCTGCTTACTAGCTTGCTCTGCATGGCTTGCCCAACCCATGTTCTTATAGCAGCCAGGCCCACCTGCCCAGGGGTGGCACTGCCCACATCAGTCATCAATCAAGAAAATGCCCCATAGTCTTGCCCACAGGCCAGTCTGATAGAGGCGTTTTCTCAAAGTTCCCACATCCCAAATGGCCCTAACTTGTGTGAAACTGACATAGAACTACCAGTACAAGAGGAGTCACTAAGCACTGGTGGGGCCCAAGAGTGATTATTCCAGAAGGGCAAGGCTAGCCCTTGCCCGTTCTCTGCTTGCAATCAGTGATCTTTTCCCCACGGGCCTTTCCACAGCATTACTGGATGCCATGGGTGCCCGTGAGCTGCGTCACTCTTGGACTTCTAGCTTCTCAAACTGTGCTGTAGGAAAACACCCCACCTCTGTTCTGGGACAGGTTCTCTCTGTGTAGCCCAGGCTGGCCTCAAATTCATGGTCCTCCTGCTTCAGTTTCCTGAGTGCTGGGATTGCAGGTGTACCCCACCCTTCCCAGCTTATACCTCTTTTTTTTTTTAATTTTATTTTTTTGTTTGTTTTGTTGTTTGTTTTTTGAGACAGGGTTTCTCTGCATAATAGCTAGAATTAGCTCTGTAGACCAGGCTGGCCTTGAATTTACAGAGATCGGCCTGCCTCTGCCTCCTGAGTGCTGGGATTAAAGGCATGCACCACCACTGCCCGGCTCAGCTTACACCTCTTAAATTTTTTTTTTTTTGTGTGTGTGTGTGTATGTGTGTGTGTGCTGGTGTTACAGGTGGTTGTGAGCAGCCCAATGTGAGTGTTGGGAACTGAACTCAGGACCTTTGGAAGAACATCATTCACTCTTACCACTGAGCCATCTCTCCAAGCCCTTAAACATCATTTCTTAATAACCACCCTTGGGTGTCTTGTTACAGCAATAAAAAAGAAATAAACACATGTCCAGATCTCTACCAGATCCCCTAGAATGTGGCCACATCTCCTCTCAGACAGGGCCATGCTCTAGGTCTCTCCACTGTGCCCTCTGCACAAACATACTCCTTCCTCCAATATATCTGTTCAGACCTTCCGCAGGGCATTATGCTCCTGGGGAGGTTTCAGGCTTCTAAAATACACCCCTACCCACCCCCCAAAAAAGGGTGAATGCAGTGGCAAGGCCCTTAATCCCAGCACTTGGGAGGCAGAGGCAGGTGCACCTCTGTAAATTCAAAGCTAGCTTGATCTTCATAGAGAATTCCAGGATAGCCAGGACTACATAGTGAGATTCTGTCTCAAACAAACAAACAAACAACCCAAAGGAAGAAAAAAACCCAGCAAAAATAAACTTAGAATTTTTAAAAAATCTTGAGAAACAGCCTCTGTTGAGCACTGTCTCCTGCCGGTGAGCGGAGTGCCCCTTTTCGGCTTAAGCCTGAAGAGCCTTAAGTTCTCGAGCGCAGCAGCTCCCTCTGGTGGCCACCCGCGCTGCCACCGCGGTCTGCAGATGCCGGGAAGAGGAGATCCTGCACCAAGAGCCGAGGCAGGCAGGGGCGCAGAGGGCGGGTGCTTCACGCTGCTCTCAAAAGGCATGTCACTCACTGTTTTCTACTGCCCCAAAGCAGATGTACTTGTTGTTCCTGGGACACTGATGTCCACTTTTTTTCTGGAAACAGCTCCTCATTTTCTTTTGAAGAGTCTCCCACAAGCAGCTCGTGTGGTTCCTGAAGACTGGGCTCCCATCCCCAGGCAGCATTTCAGGTGCAAGATAATCCAGCCAGATCACGTGACCCAACTGACCACTGAAAGCTGGGCCTCCTTAGGATTTTTCCCCCCTTTCTGGTGTTCTCGTGAAAGGAGCATTCCCCACCCCCCACCTCCACCCTCAGGCATCCTGAATCTGGTCCCCAGCACATACCCTCACTTACACAGAAATGGGGTGCGTTTCTTCTGGTTGTGGGAAAGCCTGCTTGGAGATGAAGCTGACACAGAGTAACAGAGATTTGAGAGTTGCTGGACTGAGCAATGCCTAAAGTCAGAGTCTCCTGGGTGTTTTAAACCCTCCCCCACCTCTCTCTCCTTTTTATTTTTTGAGATAGGGTCTCACTCTGTAGCCAAGGCTGGCCTGGAACTCACTATGTAGCCCAGAATAGCCTTTACCTTGTGACAATCCTCCCAAGTGTTGGAACTACAGGAGTGAGCCACCATGGGTAGGAATTGGGGGTCCCAACCCAGCCCTGATGTGCCTTCAGCCCTCTCTGCTGCTATCACAGTGTCCACATTGCTGCTCAAATGTGTAAACTCAGAGACCCATTAATCAAAACCACCTTTATTATTTAAAGAGTATTCCCACTGGGGTACCTGGAAAGCAACCCCCAGAGAACAGAGTAATATATATACATGGGGTGGGAGGTTGAGGCTGAGTGGCCCCAAGACTGAGTGGGCCGGCCACTGTGGAAGAGAGTCCTCGGACCTGTGGACTGGGTCTGTGAAGAAAACTGCTCTGTGTGAGGCCCCGTGTGCAGCCTACCACGCGGGGCTGGAGGCGTCGACCAACTCCAGTTCTGGAGGCATGCGCGGCGCAGAGCAGCGAGGCAAGGCTGGGTCAGGGCTGAGTCACCATGCCACTGGCTTCGGAGTGAGTCTAGGGAAAGAGCCATGGGCTTCCAAGGTCTCAGAGA